>JALBCR010000355.1:307500-355000 GCA_030710515.1 Abscondita cerata
AGACCAACAGTTAAATGAAGATGAGGAATTATACTTCAGTGTGTATCAATAGATGCCATTATCAATATAAAATTTTAATTTACGTCAAAATTTCAAAAATCATTGAGCCCTTTAGCAAGATTATAAATAGAAGTACCAAAAAATATTTGACATAGTTGTAATAAACATGTTGGGTATCTAGCCTTAAATTATTCACAATCGGTAAATTTCGAAAAATCACTAAGGTTACGGGTTGAGATTGCTATAAAATGCAAACGCATATGGGAAAAATGTAAGATACAATTTCACCGATTTGTAGATGGCTCCACCGTCGATTTTCAGCAAAATATTTTAGTTGTTTTCTTGCGTTCGTTGAATTAGCGTCACCGTTGAACCGCTCCGAGTTTGTGCGTGTGTCTGTATTGTAATTTGTTGTGACAATGGCTAAGTGCGAATACGTGAATTGCAAAAACAATACTAAGAAAAACAAAGACAAAAGTTTTTTTTTAATTTCCAGTACTAGGTTTACACCGCGCCAGCGAGTGGCAAAAAAATTGTGGGAACATTGTTATTGCTCTTGTAGATATTGACGCTTTTGGAAATAAGTTAATTTGTGAAGAACATATTTTAAGGTCAGATATAACTATAAACAATAAAAGAAAACAATTACATAAAAAATGCAATGCCAGCAAAACTTGAGAAAAAAGGTAGGTATTATACTTATAATGCAAATTAATACTATTTTTATTTACCTACTGAAATAGTTTTGTGTATTAACTTATCTTTCTATAGTTTTTTTTAATTTCAAATTGATAAGATAAAGGCACTCGTTTGAAGTGATTCACATAAATTTGTCACATGTTTTATTAACTTTATTCCGTTTGAAAATTGATCGCATATAATTATAATTTTTAATTTATTCAACTAAGTTTTTGCGCAAAAACAAAAATACAAAACAAATTTAATAACCCATTAACAACTTATTTGTTGTTTGATTTCAATGTACTAAAAGTTGTGTGTAATTAATGAGAATTAAAATTTTCAAAAAATTAAATACAATTAACTCAGCATATCTTTTATCAGTTAAATTATGTTATTTTTTTCTTCTTAGAATCAACTTGAGAAGTCCTTTTCAATTTAAAAAAAACTGAGCAAATTCATCTTTTTCAATTGGGTCCGAAGCAAATAAATTGCTTATGTAAATAATAACCACAATCAAATGAAAATACATAAAAATGATGTTTATATTTTCAAATAGCTTCAACTTTTTTCTTTGAACTTTGATTTACTTAAAAAACGACGTTGACTTTTGAAATAAAAATTAGTATTTACAATCATTGCATTTATTTACAACGTAGACTAGCTGGCGATAAATCATCGTAAGCTGATACCGTTGCCGATAACATTTTATTAAGGCTAAATGCAGTTTTACGACGGTGGAATTTGTAGTTCGCATTTTATAAGCCGGTGTCGCCAAAGTACAGTTTGAATTTTTATGAAAGGTGGGAGTTCTCTATAAGGCACGATATTTAACATTAGGTTACGCCTCTTAAAAAACTTTTTACTTAATGCTAACATGATAGAAGATCAATTCGTTAGTTACATCATTCTATTTTTCATTGATCCTAAACTACACTACAAAAAGTTGGTGTTATTAAAATAAGAAAAACCCTTGAATTTTAAAATTACAGATGAGTTATCACGTTAAATAAAGGCAGGCAAGTAATTTATAATTTAATTTTGATTTTCATATAATTAATAAGAATTTTAATTCAAAATTCTTATGCATTTATACAAAGCTGAGGCAAATTAAAAAGAAGTTCACCCGTCTAAAAGATTTACCATAATTAAATCATAATAATATGTAGGGTATAAGTTAAGGAAAACTATAAATATTTTATGAAAACGTAAAAATATTGTATTTTACAAGCAAAAATTAAGGTATTTTAAATTTGTACATAAAATTTTCTATACATTTTGGGTTTTCTAAAGAATTAGAATGTTTTATAAATTGTCATCGTAAATACGGATGTGTCCATATCTTTTACGGTTATCTACTTCGGACAACATATTTCAAAATAGATATTCCAACAAATACTTCTTTTATAAGAATTTCTCCTATTTATGCTGGTTCAAAACTGTATAATTAAATTAATTTAAAAAATGTTTTAATGCCAAATGCTTTTACACTCTAGATGAATTCTCGCACATTTGTAAATCTTCATAGCAATTATTGACGACGCTTATGTACAATTATTTATACCTATACCTAATAAAGATTATTACGATTATTATTATATTCGGAAATAAACAAAACCATTTAATCATTATTTTCATTTAATTTTGGTGTGTGAAATTCAAATGTTTTGAAATTATCTTGTATTCATAATAAATGATGTTTACACAATATAATGGATTAACTAATGATATAATTTAACAACAAGCAAATATCATGTTTAGGAAAACATGCAGTATTATCAAATGCTCAAACAACATATGGTGATATAATGAATCCTCTTAACAAAACACTCCATAATGATTACCGATATTGCAAACTCTAAACTTACTGATCAAAGAATGAAAGTCACATAAAAAAATATTAGTTTAACTTGTTCAAATACACATTTTTATTGCTTTTTGAAATGGAAAAAATGAAAAATAGAAGTTAGTATTGGTGTGGAAAACAAACAAGTAGAAAAAGTTACGGTGACATGAATTTGAATCAAATTTTGTTCAGTTAAAAATTGTTTTTATTTAATTTTATATATAATTAATATGCATTTTTTTAAAAATAAAATATTATTCACATACAAGAACAAAAGTTATACTTTAATTGTAATTTACCGCATTAAAAATATGTTGTTTAATTTTTGAATAACCAATTTATCTAAATAAAACATTCCGAGATTAATAAAGTCAGTCAAAGACTGCAAACTAATTATTTTATGTCATATTACAACCTACGATTTTTTTGGTGTATTAACCACGTGTATTTTTTTGTTACAATTACTTGTTGACAACAACAAGAAAGTTTTCCGACTACTTATGTGGCAACTTCCATTGTTAACTTTAGTGAGATAATTCGGTTTCCTTTGAGACGAAAAGTTTGGGTTGATACCTAAAATTTTCTTAAATATATAATGATTAAATACAGATCTGTATCTAATAATGTTCTCGATAACAAAGAAAACAAACATCGAATTATTAAGTGTTGCTTTTGTATAGCTTTTTACATTTATGGAATAAAGAAATCACAATTATGTATATTGTTTAGTATTCTATAGAGAAAAAAATTCTTTCAAAGTATTGCCCTAATAAAAATTTATTAATTAATGTTAAAATTTGTAGTTTTTGTTTATTTTAGAAACAAAAAAAACATTGTTGTTTTAATCCTATTAATTATAATAATATAATAATAACAAGTGTCTAAATAAAAACCTGAACTGGGCCGGTCATGGAATTTACTTCATTTAATTTTTACCGTGTACACAATAATACAACTAAATAACTGGTGGGGGCGTAGAGATCTGTCTTAAAACGTGATGTAAATATGTATAACCTAAATACGAACATGTTTTTTTTTATAAAAATACTATACCCACGAAAAAAAAAAGAATGGATGTGGTTGAAAGGAGTAAGAACTTTAATTCTAAAGAACACAACAAAATTAACCTAACATAACAACTGTAACGGTTGTGGTTTACAACTAACGACGTCTCTAGAAAAATGACCTAAAAAAAACAACCAGAGGAAGTACGGATCGAAGTAGCGCACTAAGTTCGTGGAGAATAAAGTATTTATAATAGTTAAAGCAGCAGCGTTCGGCTTTGTCGGAGACTCGCGGAGGTCTCTAAAGAGTTCTAAGAAACTAAACTGCTGTCCAACAAGGCGCCACCTGCTGGGTAAAAGAAAGAAATAAAACCGACCAACAGTAGATCAACTGGTTTTATTTAAAACCTAATACGGTATATCCAACACAAACAAAAGAGAAAAACAGACAGTTCAATACAACAACAAACAAATCTTAAAGTAATAGGTAAATGTGATAGAAATAGAGAGATTGTCGCATATATTTACGTGCGTTAGCAGTAGCTTCGCTTAATAATAAATAAGACTCGCAATGAATGTGTCGGATTTCAGGTAAGCTTTAATTACACCAAAATTAATGTTAACGTTCCAGCTACTAAAAAGACTCTGCGTACACATATTACTTACACACGGCGATTTAAACTAACTTAAACTAAGATTAAAGGGGTCAGTACCTCCCGCAAACCCAAAAGGCATTTTGTTTTTGCGTCAACCGCTCTAAGTAAAGCGCCCGAGCCCGTATTGAGCTGGTTAAAAAAAACGTTAGGTTGTGGAGAGTACTCCAAATAAAAATTTACTTAAACAAAAGCCGTCACATGTCATATGTACTTGAGCTTCATACGCATTATCACTGAATAAGTTACTTATATAATAAAACTTAGCTGTAATCTGTAGGATGCAGTTTCGAGAATGAAAGTTTCCTGCTAGCGACGATATCCACAGTTCGGGAAGTTAGGTAACCCCAGGATTCCTCTTAGGGGAGGTGTGCCAAGAAGAACGGAAGGCGAAAGGTTTCCTCAATGAAGTTATGAAGCATAACCAATCCCTGTTAGACGTAGTATCCACCGGTTGTCTGCAGCTTAACTAATGGGAAACCGTGGTGTAGTCGTAATCAGCGACTCTAGCATCCTCAGGAGTTATCCAGGTATAACACACAACAAGAACATAAGGTCACGCAACGTGCTAAAAAGATTTCACGTGGCAATTAAAATTAATACAAACAGGAAAAAAAAAACCGTAACACAACATAACCGACCCAGTTAAGTTTTTTTGTTTGAACACTTGTTCTGATGTATGTTGGCATTTTTAATGGTCATAACTTCTTTTTTTTTAATTTAAATTTGCGAGATATTAACAAGTAGTAGATCAAAGAAATATGAAGGTAACTGTAATATGAAGGTAATTGTATTTTTTACTAAAATAAACCTTTTTGTATTCCATACATAATACTGGTTACTAGGTTCGTTGAGGGGAACGACAAGCACAAGTTGTCCTTTGCAAAGGCATGTTAAGAATCACAAACCAGAACGTCAAGTGGCGAGGCAGGTTAATTAACTAACAAAAACGAAGTATCAGGCTAAATCAAGATCAAACACAGAGGTCAAACAACATATTGGCCAGTGTCAAAAGTGTGGAAATAGTCATCCAGACCGAAAACGTCCTGCCACAAAATGGAAATGCTACAACTGTCATAAGTACGGTCATGTGAAGAGGAGGCAGGTCTATTAAAGAGAGCCAAACAGAAGCTTCGACTGTGTGTAAAAACGTCAATGAGGATCTGCTGGCATTACACTGCATCAGTGCCAGTACAGAAAAGTCTTGAAAGATTAAGCTGGAGGTCAATAATAAATTGGTTGAATTTGAAGTGGTCACTGGAGCATGTAAGTCAGTCATCTCTATACAACGTTTAAGCGAATGGTTGATGTTTTTTTGGAAACTGTTTCATTTAGATTAATTGCTGTAAAAACATTAAATCTTTAAGGATTTTCCTTGGAAGGTTAAGTCTAAAAATAAGTTGCACAATTTCGTTTTAACAACCATTGAATCCTCAAAGGAGTTCATACCGTTAGTAGAGCGTAACTGATTGGATGTTTTGTTCCTTGGTTAAAATTTTCATTTTTTGTACCAATAACATTACGAATAATGTGAATAAACTTTTTGGGGTCGTGTGTAAAAAGTACAGTGTTGTATTTGACCAAAATGTATGTAATTCAATTCAAGGGTTTGAGATCAACTTTCATTTTATAGAGGGTGGTTAGGAAAGCATATGCTTTATCATATTCCGTGAGATTGACAGTAGAAAAGAAATTAAAGCAGATGACAGAAACGGGAATCATTAAACCTGTAACTCATAACGAATGGGCATCCTGAATAGGAGTGGTTAACAAGAGAAATACAGACGTACGTATCTGCACAGTAAACCAAGTCTTAAACTTAGATTAATATCCACTGTCAGTACCAGAGGATATATTTGCCAGTGTAGCTCAAGGGAAATATTTTTTAGTATTGTATGTCAACAATTAAAAGTTCACCTTGTTTCCAAAAATATCTAACAATTAATAAACGTATAGGGAGGATTTGTTAAACGAGGTTGACTTACGCGATAATGTCGGCACCGGGTGTATTTCATAGTATTATGGATCAAATACGAGGAAGACTACCGAAAGTAAAGTGTTACATTGACGATGTATTGGTTGCTGGAAATTCAATTTCAGAAGTAGAAGATCTAGTTGACAAACTATTAAGTAGGTTACAAAAATATAATCTAAAGATATATTTATATATATAAATTTTAAACGAAGAAGTGGAATAATTAGGCCATACATTAAATTACAAAGGTAATAATGACGCAGATGAAAAGTTAAGGGAATTAGTTTTTCACCCGAACCTTAAAATATTACTCAGCTTCGGACATATTTGAGCCTTATAAATTATTATAATCGATTCGTGCTGATTCTGTCTTCAGAATTGAGACCATTTCATAAATGACGTTGATTTCAATTTTAACTAGGAGTGCGTACGAACAATTCAAGAAAGCAAACAACTTTTGATTAACAATAATATTCTTGTACATTACGGTGTTAACAGCCAATTGTCATCTCATGTGATTTTAGTTCCTTCGGAGAAGGAGGAGTTCTTTGTCATAGAATAAATGAGGTGGATAAATCAGAGCAGTTTGTTTCTGAAACATCGTCAAAAACTAAACAGAATTGCTCTCAATAAGAAAGCCTCATATTTTCAGTCAAAAAATTTCACAAATATGTTTATGGGCACTCATTTGTGTTATTGTCGGATCATTGACCACGACAGTTTATCTTCAATCCTAAGAGGAACATTCCGGTAATGTCAATGTAGAAATCTGCACGAGGTAGACATTCTGTCTCGAATACCTTTACCAGTAATTACCGACGTACATAGCAGTATCAATTCGTTCAATCTAAGAGAAGAGTTACCGTTGACGGCTCAAGATATTGCCAAGGCTACGGCAAAAGATCTGAATGTTATGAATTTCGTTAGGACTAAGTGACCAAAAGAGGTTGATATAGAATTTTAACCATATTTCTTAAAACGGAATGAACTCTCATTCGAAAATCAGTGCCTCATGGTAGGAAGCCGGGTTGTAATTCCAAAATCGTTAAAGCATCATGTTCTGTAATTAGTGCATAAAGACCATATAGCCTTCGTAAGGGCAAAGATTATGGCGAAGTCTATGCTTTGGTGACCAAACTTAGAAGTTTAGCTAGAAGAGATGATTAACTCCTATAAAATATGCCAACTAAATAAAAATGAGTAGGAATAGTATTTGGTAGCATAGCCAAAAATGGAACAAGTTTACGAATGCATACTTTATATAAAAATGGTAAGTGTTCGTTAATTGTTGACACAAAATCTAAATGGATTGACGTTAATTGTATGTCAAGGAGTATGGATGTCGCACAAACTATTGAAATGCTAAAATTAACTTTTATTTCTAGTAATCATGAGTGATAATGGCCCATGATTCAATTCAAATAGGTTTATCAATGGAATTCATGTTCTTAAATCGCCACTATATAACCCGCAATCAAATGATAGTGCTGAGCGAAGTGCTGAAACAGTTAAAAATGCCATAAAAAGTTATTGACGCAAAACTAAACACCAAAACATCACTGTTTCTCATGTAGGAAGAAACCTTGAGGTACTAGCATATAACATTGATAATAGTATTAAACCATCCGACACCATTAATATAGATCATTTCAACAATTATTTTGTGTCGGTCGATACCTAGACAAAGTTATTTTGCTATGTATCGTAGTAGCCTTGTAGGATTATTTCCGACAGAGGAAGCTGTTTGAGACCTTCGCCTCTTAAAAATTTTCTAGATAACTGAGGCATATAGTAAGTCAAAAGAATAAATAGATTTATAGGCCAATAATTAATTAATGTCGAAAAGAATATGGAATGGGACGTTGTCCTAGTTGACATAGAGTTAGTAACACAATTTTTAGATCCGTTGAAGTAAGTCCGTTTGTGTTGCTTTTTGGCATAAATCAAAAGGAATTATGATAATGTTTTTAGAGAGACACTTTTTAATGTCAAATTCAACTTCCATACAACCGAGCTTCTACAGCTCTTCTCTCATTTTGAAAAACTTCGGGAATAATTTGATGGCAGTTTCTCTCTATTCTTTCCCTGAGTTTTCCAATGATGTTGGATGTGTTTCATACACATTCTGTTGTAGATCTCCCCACCAAAAAAAAAATTAGTCAGGTTTGCTATTCTATGGGACCTATTCTGCTCTTCCAGTTATTCGGAAAGCCGTTGTTCAAAAAGTAGCAAACTGCAACTGCATGATATAGAAGCGCTCCATCTTGTTGAGTTTATTTTGTAATAAGCTTCGATCTTGTTTTACAGTTTCATTAATGAGAGGTTGATTTTGTACTTGATTTTGCCATTTATTTTAATAGACATTTTCGTTTAAATTTTCTGATATAAACAGTCTTATATTATGGTTACCTAAAACTTAAAAATTTCATACATTTATCAAAATCTTTTTTATTTAATTCATGTATGAATTTAATTTTTTACAAGTGGACCTTATGTTTATGAGGTATTTTAGAAACGTTGTTCCGAGATACTCCAGATGTCTGAGATAATTTAGCAAGAGACTGTGTATTGTCCATGAGAGAAAGGTGACATTAAACAACAACAGCAACTGTTTTCTTGTCATTGACTGCGCTTGCACGATTATGTTTCTTGTTCGTAACAGAACCCGTTTCCATAAATGTATTTCATCATGTACTTGTGTCTTATATTCTTTTCGGGATGTCGATCATTAAAGCTTCAAGCAGTAGTTCTGGTACAATTTTGGTTTTCATAGCAGTCATTTTTTAATAACAAGCTTAATTCCACACGAAAAATACTGAATTCAAAGTAACAGTCAAACTGTCAATAAAATATCACTGTCAACAAAATCCAAAAAATCTCAATAAGAGTAGGGGTTTGTTACGTGATACCATCGTTTCTAATAATACTACTCGTTTTTTGATAGACTTCAACATATTTTAAAAATAATTTTTTTGTGAAACGTAACAGACAAAAGTACTGTGTTTTAATAGACCGGCAGATATAATGAGTAAGTTTGCAACTCTTTTAAACTAAGATACAAATTTTGTTGTAGTCTGAAAACGTCTGTCAATTAATTGTTCCCAATTTTTGTTGCATATTTTGATATCTGAACAACAGCAGATTGGATAAAGTAAACATAAAGAATCATTTTCTTCCAAAAGCGATCCTCAAATGTAATATCACGTAGGATCGCCAACATATACTCTTCTCAAATATGCACCAAACTGTATTTTATATATGCAAAGAGCCAGACTGTAGAAGGTAATGTTGCATCAGTCTTTATGTGCTGGTTTATAACTCAAAGAAAGATTAGAGAGAAACTGCCGTCAGACCATTCATGAAATCTTTCAAAATGTGAGTAGAAGCTTGGTTGTACTAGTATGGAAGTAGATAGAAGACATTTTGAACATTCAATTTAGGTAATTGGTTATTTAAAAAAAATTGATTTCTGAAAAATTGCCATTAAAAATTTTTGAGATGGGGCCTGTCGAAAACAAAGTGTTGACGTTCCAAGGTCAAATTTGACATTCCTTTTAAAAACGAAAATTGTCATGTTTTTGGATTTTGTTCAAAACAAAATAGTAAAGAAATTGAAAGTGGATCGTTTTGGTTGAAATGCACTGTATATAAGTTATAAGTTTATGTAGTAGTTAGAACGTCTATTCTACTCCAGGAATTAATATAAAAGTGTTGCCTAGAAGGAAATACAATCAAAATGGTTTGTAACGGTTTTAGTTTACAAATACATAAAAGAATCGACGGCTCTAGCGGTACAGCCTAGATAAAAGAAGAACAATACTATTTAGCTCGAATTAGAGCACTAAACTCCTGGAAGATCCCGAATTTGTAAGAGTTATTACAACAGTGTCCAGCTTCGTCGGTGAGTTGGGGGGTACTTAAGGAAACTGAAAAGAAATAAACTGATGCGTAACGTGGCGCCAACAGAAGTTCAACAGGTTTTACTAAAAGATCTAACACGCCAAGACGAACACAAATCAGAGAGACACATAGACAATTTAAATATAGCAAATAACAACTTAAAAAATACTAGGAGAATATGTGAGAAGTAAAAGAGACTGTCGCATAAAGTTTTATAGGCGTTAGCAACAACGATTTAATTAAAGCTCGTAATTAATGTATCAAATCCAGATAAGCTTTGTAGTTACATCATAAATTTAGCGATAGCGTACCAATTGAGGATTGGTTACTACAAAAACTCGACGTACACACGTGACTTACACAACGGTGCCTTAATACTAACTTAAACTTGAAAAAACACGATAAGCGGGTCTTGTCAACCCCAAAGGCCTTTTGTTTTAACTTCGCCCCCGTTATCTAAAGCGCCCAGGCACTGCTGAAGCCAATGAAAACAAAACCGAGCGTCTGTAGTAGAGTTTACCTCAAATAAAAATTTTCTTAAGTACTAGAGTTTCAAACCGTTCAATGTCCCGTCTACTTATAGGAAAATTACGCCATACGTTTTTAACACGGCTTACGACATACGTCCAGGTTCGAGTGTTTTGAACCGTAACAGGTTTTGGATAATGATAGTAATGTATTTAGTCCAGTGCATTTACGAAATTTTTACAGGTGTGACTTACCATTTTTGTATACATTTTTTCTCTTATCTTCCATTTGAAAGGGTTTTCTTCGGTGAGTTTAACCATAAGTTTGCGCATCCCTAAATCCAACCCTTTCTTCGCCATCTTAGGTTTGTTTTTTTTTTGTAGATTTTCATATCTCGCGTTCTAATTATTGCACAGTCATATACTTGATGTCTTTGGATTTGTTTTGAGTTATATTTTTAACAATGTTATATAACAAAAAACTGTGGGTTTAATGGAAAAAAAAGTTATTGCTCTTCAAAGTTGACAGAACGACTAAAAAAAAAGGGTTTTTTTTTGGCTTCTATCTTTTTTCCAGTCTACCTGACGCCTTTTCGTGAGAAAGATTGATTAAAGTAAAGTAATTTCTAGCATTTACAAAAAAAATTATCCCGATACGACCATTTCTCGCCCGTCAATCAACGAGCAAAGTTGCTACGTTTCGTGCGGGATTACACTATTGCTATTTGTTACTAATTTATTTAATTTAAACGTAGAACTGTGTTTATATTAAAACAATTAATATTTCAATACGTTTTAACTTTATAAACATATTTTTTTCTGTTTTTTCCAAACTTAATTCCACAGCACCCTTGAGGTTAAGTTCACGGCTTTTTTTTTCAAGTAGTTTCCCCGATAGGCGTATTCAACAGTTTTTACTTTTCCTTTAGTAAATTTCTCACTTTAACATCTTCTTTCGCGGTCGCGGAATTAAGTTCGGAAAAAGCAGAAAAAATGTCCTCATAAAGGTAAAACCCGTCGAAAGATTAATTGTTTCAACATAAACACAGTTCTGCGTTCAAAAAAAAGGAATTTCTTACTGTACTAATAAATTAGTAACAAATAGAAATAGTATACTTGAATAATATTTGGAAAGAATAAAGTTATCATTAAACCCATTGAAATGTTTATTTTTTAAACAAAATGTACTCCAACAAAATTTTTATTGAACAAATAGCTATATTTAAACAATGTATCCTGCATAACAATAGTTTATTTTAATAAATAAACGGGGGACAAGTCGCATAACGACAAAATTAAACGCGGAGCGCGAGCGCAACATTGCGCGTCGATTGACAAGATATATTTTTTTAAATACTTTATTTTTAATAAAGTTCTGTTACAAAAAACGTCAGGTAGACTAGAAAAAGATAGGAGCCGAAAAGAAAAAAAATTTTTTTAAAGGCGTTCTGTTGACTGAAGAGCATTAATTTTTTTCCCGTTAAACGCACAGTTTTTTGTCGTATAGCATTTATGAAAATATAACTCAAAACGAATCCAAAGACACTAAGTTTATGACTGTGCAATAATCAGAACGCGAGATACAAAAATTCCAAAAAAAAACACCAAATCCAAGATAGCGATGAAAGGGTTGGTTTTAGGAGTGCGCAAACTTAAAATTAAACTCAACAAAAAAAACCCTTTCGAATGAAGGGTAAGAGAAAAAATGTATACAAAAATGGTGGGTCAATTCCTAAAACCACTGTACTAATTGTCCTATACAGAAGAACTTCAAATTAGTTAAGTTTCTCTTAAAGAAGTCTTTGACTCCAGTCGAATTGAATTGTAAAGTAGAAGTAGCAACGAAGAGATTCTGGCGTTGTTGAGGATGAGATTTTTGATAAGTAAAACATTTGTTTCGAATTATAAAAAACCAAAATGAAATAAATATGAGAAATGTATTGGAGATACTCAAATTTCTGTAAATTAATATTCTGGAATTTTTCCCATGAGTATTTTTTGTAGATTTTTCCCGTAAGGTTAATCTCTGCATACAAAGTTAATATTTTTCTTAATGATTTTCAAATGTACAATGAACTGATTCTAATTCTGTACTTCCTTCTGTTGGCAAGATGTCGTTATCCACACAATTTTGATCATTATCATCTGTATTGGAGTAGATGTTTGTTAGGGTTGTCAGTCAAATCACTGCATTTAATATCACTTGATTTTTTGAAAACTAAAATTTTGATTTCAAGTGTTTCTTTTCTGTAAATTTCAGAAAAAAACATTTTATTTTTACAAATAATAATACTAATGAATACAAAATCACAATTTAAATCTAATTTCACAGCGTCAATAAGTAAAAAAAAGTCACGCTTATTTACACTCTTAAATAAACTAAAAATGAAGTTAATAAATTAAGAAATATGTACAACATATACCAGTATGCTTAAAAATATTACTACGTATGTACAACAATTTTTGGCGCAACTGAAGGCACTATCTTCTGCCTATAACTGCATTGCGTTTTTGGGATGTTGTTGTTGTAAGCGGTGAAGTTTGGAAACCGCTCAACTTTTTCTCTCTGTAACAAAGTATAAATACATTATAATATAATTTGTGTTTTTTTTTAATAATTACCAATGCAAGTGAATCATCTCGTTTACGGCAAAAGGTAAGGTGCAGACCCGAATAAAAATACTCCTCAATTCTATTGGTTAACAAAGATTCATTGTACGGCAAACTTTGCAAATGCGACATAAAAGTTTTGTTTTGAAATTCTAGCGGTTCTTTTATAACAAGATGATCAAGAGGTCCCAGTCCAGCACTTGTATCTCCTTCCGTAAACTCCCGCGCGTTCTTAAGTGCTATAATTGCTTTTTCATTTGCTTCTAAAGAGTTTTCATCGCCCGGCCGGTACGGTGGAAATAAGGAAGTTGACAAAGTTTGCGGCGTCGCTGTTATTTCAGGACTAAATACAAACTCCGATTAAAAAACAAAATAAATATTTAAATGACAATTTTCACTTACATTCCGTGCAAGAACATATTTTCTATGTGGCTCATGTTCTTGTCGTAGAATTCTTTGACGCCTAAATTCGCGAAGAAGTATTTTATTGGAGGCATCGAGTAGCATCCTGCTAATTGAGTTCTAGGATAATGTAGGATGAATGCTAAACACATTTCGTCGCGTGTGGAATAACCACCCAATGTTGGTTTTTTTCTTTTAACTGTTGAGTAGGTGCATTCGGTGATTAAACCATCTCCAGGTAAGACTGTTACTTCATGTGATAACATTCTGGCTTGCTGATAGTTGAAATCGTAATGTTCGTCCTGCAAGAAACATTGAAAACAAATTTATAAAAAAAACGTTTTTTTCCATTTAATTTTTACCCCACATCTTATAAATAAGATGCGACGTTTTTCAAACGGAAAATTTTAACACCTCTTTTTCACTTTTTCCGAAGAATTAGAATTAGTTATAATAAAGCAAAAAAAGTAAAGAGACATAGAGCAAACCATCAACCGTTCAATTTTTATAAAACTTTGTGCATGGAACAAAAGGGAAAACACCAAAAACTGCACAAAAAACTATACTCGGACACGTGTTTCAATAGCTAAGCTATCATCTTCAGAGAACCGATACTAAAAATAACAACAATAGGAAGCTTATATACAGGGTGACGAGACATTAGACATATTTCACAGACTACTTCAATTTGAATTTTGAAAATTTGGTTTTAGGCGTTTTCGGGCATGTTCTTTTCAACTAAAATAATGGCGTCCACCTAACGCTTCCGGTTGTACCGAAAGTTGACATCATCTTCGTTATTTTAAATGGAACACCCTGTATATTATTGCAATTTTGAATTCTACGTTAATTTTTAGATAAACTTTCATTAAGGTTTCCTATTTTTAAAGTTAACCGTTTTTGAGATATTTAATTTTTTTCAAAAAAAATTTAAAAAACACTTCCTAATTTAAAGAGATGTGTATGTTACAATAATAAAGTTAAAGAGATAAAATTTATAGGAGACACAACTGAAACTCTTAAGCTTCCTTCCTATGACTTTATAATTACTTAATTTCATACAGGGTGGTAGGAATGTAGTGCCGAATTTAATCAAATTCAATCCATCATAACTTATTTATTTTAATGGAACACCCTGTATATTATTGCACAACTCGAATAGTAAATACCTTGAAAACCAGAGAAGATAGGGATAGGGAACCATTATACCATTCGAAAGAAAACAAAATTATTCATCGAGTTGTGCAATAATATACAGGGTGTTCCATTAAAATAAATAAGTTATGATGGTTTGAACTTGATTAAATTCGGCACTACATTTCTACCACCCTGTATGAAATTAAGCAATTATGAAATCATGGGAGGGAAGCTTAGAGTTTCAGTTGTGTTCCCTATAAATTTTATTTCTTTGACTTTATTATTGTAACATACACATCTCTTTAAATTAGTTGAAAAGAACATGCCCAAAAACGCCTAAAGCCAAATTTTCAAAATTCAAATCGAAGTAGTTTGTGAAATATGTCTAATGTCTCGTCACTGTGGGACACCCTGTATATATATATATATATATATATATATATATATATATATATATATATAATCTGCGTGTCACGTATCGTTACACTTTATTGATTCTTATATGACCTTGAATAATTTCGAAGAACCTAAAGGATCGTGATCATCATAATTCATAAGCAAATTTCTGTTTTTAAAAATTTCCAAACTTTCACAAGAATGAAGTTCGTTTTTATTATCTACCCTTTAATTAATTCAATGTCGTCTACTCTATGACCATTAAATCAATGTTGGACAAGAATATGCCGAAAAACAATTTAACAAAAATATTTAAGTTGTTTTCATGTGATTGGGAGTTAACGATGTTGGTTGGTAGGTTACAGTTATTACAATTCAAACAATAAGTTTTGCGACTCCTAGTGTCGACTTGTGTTAACGATCACGTACATAAATGCATTCGCATTAAACAATTACAATGACTTTCTATAAAAAAATTACATTCATAATAACAATTTTAAAAATAAACTTTCTTTGCTGTCAGTTTAGGCTTTTTGACGTTGCGATTACATCATTCGAAATCTGCGTACGCCTTCTATAACCCTCTTCCGGGATCCCTTTCCCCCCTCCCGTTTGAACCGAGGAAAAAGGAAAAAATTCCGCGGAGCCAAATCTGGACTGTAGAGGAGTGGGACAACGTGGCAATCCTGGACTTGACAATAAACTCCCTCACCAGATGCACGATGTGGCACGATGCGTTGTCGTGGTAAAGTTTCCAAGAATCGGTGGAGCTCGTCCACTAAAATCTGGCACTCACAGTTTGTTCAGCGGGTACAAATTCCCTGTGAACCACACCTAGACAGTCAAAAAAGCAGATGAGCAGCATCGATTTTACCCTTGACTAACAGCTATACCTTGTTCTTGTTGTAAAAGTATAATAGGAACCGCCAAGAGAACTAAGCTTAAAGAACATCAAGCAAACTGTGGTCAGAAACACACCGAGAAGTCAGGGGTAGCCGAACATGGGCTTAGCAATGGGTACTACAAGATACTGTTTGAAAGCTCCAAGTTACTAGCAGCGGTTAACGGTTATTACAACATATTGGTTAGTGAAGCTGTCAAGACATCCAGAAAACTTCAACAGATATGAAGAAAGACTGAGGCTCAACATGATCTAGAATACAGTTCACCAGAATACCCGAATGACACCTTAAAAAGATCCGGATTTGACTGACGCAATGCAAACCCCGCCTCCTTTGAACTAGAATAAATACCACCTGCAAAACAGTAATCATCAGCTTACATCCCACATTGGAGATTGAATGACCCATGAAGAAACCACAAAAAAATAATAATAATAATAATAATAATAATAATAATAATAATAATAATAATAATAATAATAATAATAATAATAATAATAATAATAATAATCAACGTCTTTATTCATTCAAGGCGAAGTTCAGCTTAGTGGCAAAAATAACCACTATCTGATCTACTACTTAAACCTTGATTTAAAAGAGATAATGAACAAATTAACATTACATTCTACTTATACATATTATACTACAAAAAAAATTCAAAAGATTTCAGTTTGCAATAAAAAACAGGAATATTACATTATGGCGGTAAAAAAAAATTTGTGACACATATTTTGCCCAAAATTCAAAATTCACTTCTCAGCTGACTGAAGTAAATAATTTTTCATTTGCCGTTTAAAACTAGACGAACTTAAATCCTTCAAGTGTTGAGGAACAGTATTATATAATTATACGAGGGCCATTCAGAAACTAACCTCCGATTGGTCATAGTGCGGGTAGTGGGAGGAGTAGCGCGCCATCTGTGCATTCACGCGCTCAGCAGGTCAGTCGGCATCAAGCCGTAGTCAGTGAACATCGTACCTGCGCTAGTTTAGTTTTTGTGGCAGTTTGAAATGTGTGCTGCAATAGAAAATCCCGCCAAATGTGAAGTGCGTGCTGTTATAAGATTTTTTTACAGCCAAAGGATACTCTGCAGCAGCTATTCATCGTGAGCTTTGTGCCGTGTACGGACCAAAAGTTATGAGTGAAGGAGTTGTCCGTGAATGGGTACGTTTATTTAAAAGTGGACGAGAAAACGTTCATGATGAAGAGAGGAGTGGTAGACCATCATTGGTGACTGACGAACTCGTTCAGACAGTTGATGCAAAAAGTTCGTGAAAATCGACGTTTCACAATGGCGGAGTTGTCTACTGATTTTCCACAGATTTCTAAGACTCTTTTGTACGAGATAGTGACAGCAAGATTGGGTTACCGTAAGTTCTGTGCACGATGGGTGCCCAAAATTTTACCGACCACCACAAAACTCAAAGAATGGCCTCTGCATTAGACTTTCTGTCACGTTATGAGGACGAAGGGTCCCAGCGGTTTGATGACGACGAAGAGCTCAAAGATGCGGTCACAGGCTGGCTCAAGGCACAAGCGGGTGATTTTTTATGCAGAAGGAATTTCAAAGCTTGTGAAGAGATATGATAAGTGCCTCAATCGTTATGGAGACTATGTCGAAAAATAGTGCAAAGATGTAGTTGTAAGATGTATACATATATTAAAATATTTTTACTTAACTTGGTGTATTTTTTTCAATCAACCGGAGGTTAGTTTCTGAACGGCCCTCGTATATATATATATATATTGTAACTAAATCCTCTCTCAAATAGAACAGTGTAATGGACCGATGGTGTCAGAAGTCCTCTATTTCGAATAATTAAATTGTGTACGTCTGTTCGAAACGATAGTCGTTCAAATAAATACGAAGATTTTTTATTTTGGAGGACATTGTGAAACAGACAAATGCTTTGAAGTAAGTAACGATTTTTCATATTTAACCAATTTACTTCAGATAGTTTATGCGAGATACGATTATATTTGGGGATGCTAAAAATGTATTTAAGACAGGGAAACACACTAACTATACAACCGCCTACTTCGCATCAAATTTCGAAACGTAAAACTTCGCTACGACTTACTATAAAAGAAATTTTGTATAATGGATGAAATTATCATTGAAAACATTGTGGTTTCTGAAGGCAACTATTAAGATGCCTACTTGAATTAAAACTCTTCAAGAACCTCTAAAAATCCTTCTTAGGATTCGTCCTGTTTTTCTGCTAGTCACATTCATTGTGATTTTAATGTTGAGGTCTCCCTTCACTTTTTTGGGAGTCGCTCTTAAGGTTTTTTGTTTTTTAGGTTATGGTCTTTATCCACTTTGCGAGTCTTTCTAGATTCATTGTATCTACATGGTCTTTCCAGTGTCGTCTTCTATTTGTAATTCAATTTTTTATAATAAACCAGTCCAACCAAACTCAAAAGCATGCATTGCATAATCGGGTCTTTATAACACTTGGAGCATATAAAGATTGCTAAGCAAAACCTAAATTGGCATGAGTTGTAAGTCCTTCCTTATGAATAAGAATTAAGTCACAAAGTGGTTTCTTTTGTCAAAAACCGTAGTGCTTAATTTTAAACCGATGAATTTGTTGGTTTAACAACAAATCAACAAACAGCAGCTATCCGTAAATATTTTCAACGTACTCCCCGTTTCAGGTCATCGCGATTTATCCCTTTATTAACCATAGCAGATGTCCATCTGAAAGCATCTCTAGAATATTTATTTACGAAGATCCGCATTTGTACGGCGCGATCAAACCCCGCGCTCTCAGAACCAGTATGAATTCAACCTGCGAGGTGGAAATCATCAGCCTACATCCAACATCGGGAAACCTGCCTCTTTCCCACACAACACTCAATATCTAGTGGACATCCAGTTAATAGCTAAATAATGTACGTATATCTAGGACATTGAATGGATGTCCATGTCCGATATTCCCTTAAACATGTTACTTTTCTTTACACCTTCTCAATTAGTTTGTATTTACAGGCCATTGACTTTTTTCAGCACATTCAGTTTTTCCACATTTCCCGCATATCAAACTTCAAAAATGGCTTAATTTGTACCTTTACTGCAACCACTTTGCATATTTTAAGTGTTTTTACAATTTTTACAAGCTGCCACTGTCTGTTCGTACACAACCCCTTTTCTTAGTCCTACCTCAACGTGAAGATGGCAGCACTGGTCAATATTTTTGTGAAAATGGAGAAAATCGAGTATCGAGCTGTCATAAAATATTTGTTTTTGAAAGGGAATATGCCTACGCAAATTAAAGATGAGTTAGACTTTGTGTACGGGGACTCTTCACCGTCATTTACCACTGTCAAATTTTGGACAGCTGAGTTTAAACGTGACCGTAAGAGCTTGGGAGATGATGAACGTTCGAGACGTCCAAAAACTGTAACTACTGACGATAACATCGCTAAAGTTCACCAAATGGTGTTAGACAACTGCCGAATTAAAGTGAGAGAGATAGAAGAGGCAATGAAAATGTCCAAATAACGTGTAGGGTACCTCGTTTGGTAACGTTCGACTAAAAACGTGTTCGAATGAACATTTTTAATGCTGTGTTGGCGCAGTTTAGGCGCAATAAATCCGAGTTTTGGCGCCGATTAATTACTGTAGATGAAAATTGGATACACCACTATACGCCTAAAACAAAAATACAGTCAAAACAGCGGACTGCAAGGGAACCGGATCCAAAAAGCAAAATCTGTTTTTTCGGCTGGGAAAGTGATGGCGACTGTTTTTTGGGATAGTCATGGAGTTATCCTAATCGATTATCTTCATAAAGGGAAAACTATTACAGGAGCATACTACGCATCATTACTTGACAACCTGAAGACATAAATTGCGGATAAACGGCCACATTTGCAGAAAAATAAAATCCTGTTTCACAAAGACAACGCCCCGTCTCACACCTCAACAGTTGCCATAGCGAAAATCCATGACTTACGGTTTGAACTGCTTGACCACATCCACCTTATTCACCAGATCTAGCCCCAAGCGACTTATTTCTGTTCCCTTACCTAAAAACTGCACTCCGAGGACAAAGATTTTTGTCAAATGAGGAGGCAATCACCTTTGTGAACAATATATAGAGTCACAAGGAGACTATGTAGAAAAATAAAAATAAATTTTAAGATAAAAATTCTTGTAGCTATGTTAGGTCGGAAACTTTTCAGACCACCCTCGTATGTTGATAATATAAAAATTGCATGCACACTATTTAGGATATGCGAACACAATATTAAAAAGTGCTTTATCTTGTAATACTCGAAATAAAAGGAATTGACACCAAGCAACAACAAATAAGGGTATACGTTATATTTGTTGCGTAGAACCGAAAACCTTTGCTCGCACTCATCAGCTAGAAACACATAGTGATATTGATACAATACATTAAATTTAATTATTGTTCTTACCAGTTCGATTATCCATAATGCTGGCAATCACTGCCGATACATTTTTCGTTTCTTTATTTTTAAACTCTGCATTGTCTGGGAATATTTTTGGACAAGAGAAATTAATAATTCGTCGTTCCACTCTATTTTCAACAATTTGATCGTTTAAATAATAATAAATGTATTTATCACGACTGCGCACTTTGTTTTCATGAAAAAAATTTAAAAAGTTAAAAAGCTTTCAAGGTTCTCTGTTTTAACGGTTTGTTTCAAATAATGTGTGATGCTGATTTACTTTGTTATTTACATCCCCTCGGACCAGACAAATCGATTGCTGTAATCAAGATCGATCACAAGGTGACACATGTTAAATAATCTCGATTATTAATCTCTCTCAAAATGAGCCAGAGACTATAGAACCAGAAGATATCATATCAAAAATTATATAAAAAGGGCATCAGAACGCAACAAACAGGCACACTCAAGAAAATAAAATTTATTATAGTTTTATATAGGCTGGTTTCTTTTTTCTGTAACCAGCCTTAATAAAGCCCAAGTTGTGTATTTCTCCCACCTCCACCTAGAAGGACTTTTATAGAGTATACATTATATTAAAATTTATTATAATAATTGAGTGAATATTAAGAATAAGTGTATTGATTAATTAAACTAAATTAAGTTTCCTTTATTACCATATGCATTACATTAATATGCCATAGATAAACTAATTGAATATCCTATGGATATTGAAAATACTGTATCCAAGAATAAACGTATAAGATATACAGCAGACTTTGCGAAAGTATTAAGTATGTGTATCTACAAGATATACTTCTAAACATCCAGTAGATATTAACAAACTACATCCCGTGAACGTCTACGTTTGTGACAACTAGACGTCCACAAGGTATCCATTGTATGTAGGAGCTTTAGATAGACATCTCCAGGATGTCGCCTTATCTAGTAAACATGTCTACTGAACATCTAACAGATAGGTTTGTGTTGTATGGGTTGTTAATGAATCGTTACAAAGAAGTTCCAATAAACGAGCCTAATCCAGACGACACTTTTTAAAGCACCCGAGCTATAAACATACTGTTTTGAAGAATTTTATAACCAACTAGTAGTCTATTTCGTCGTTGAGTGTTAAAAAAATATATTAATTAACAAAACACAAAAGTATCAAAGCACTAAAGTTTGATTAGCAAATCGTAAAACGTGGAATTTGCAAGGCGATATGTGAACGAACCTTTGGAATTTTAAATCGAGTGATTTTTAGCGACGAAAAACGTTCAATAGCCGCAACGATGGACCACTAAAAGTTTTTAGAATGGAAGGAACTCGTTACGAAAATAATCACATATGTCCTAAAAACGAAGTGGTTATTTTTCTGTAAATGTGTGGGGTTGGGTTAGCGCGGGGTCCAGGAGTTTGTTGGGCTATCGATGGACGTCTTGATTCTGCTGCGTATTTAGATATTTTGGAAACTATTATGAAACCTTCAGTCGAAGTGTTTTATCCAGACGAAGATTATATTTTCCAACAAGTAAGTATTTTTATTTCACTATACTTTCTCCAAAAAATAGTTCGGGATCTGTTGAATTAACATTTTCATAATGTATTTTTGTTGTTAAAGGACAACGCCCTATTCATACTTCGCGGGTTGTGCGCAATTGGATACGAGAAAATAACTTGGAGCTGTTACCCTGGCCAGCAAAAAGCCCAGATTTTAACATTATCGAAAATGTTTGGGCTCGAATACTTGCTGTTATCCGAAGACAACAAGGGCCAAATTTTATACCAGTAAACCGTAATGCACTAATTGCAGCCATTGATACCGCATGGGAAACGATTAATATTAATTATATTGATACCTTGATAGCGTCAATGAGCAGACGCCTCCAAGAATGTATCAATAATAATGGAGGTCACACCCATTATTGATTTCTTATATTTATTTATATAGTAATACCTTTATTTAAAAAAAAGTTTTCATTTAATTTTAAACTATAACTTGGTATCTTAATTATAATTATGTAATAAATTCTTGTCAAAAACTAAATATATACGTTGACAATAAGAATTGCCTTAGTTTTTATTTTCACTTTTTATATTAACTACAGAAAAAAATGAAACGTCATAAAATATACATTTTGTAAGGACTAAATATTATGAATAGAGAGTTTAATGATTTTTTTTAATAACTTACAATAATTAGTAGGTTAGATTTATTTAAAAATAAGTAATAATCAGTCAACCCAAATAACCATGTTTAGTTTTTGATTTAATTTAAAAGTTATTGCTTGTAGACGTTTTTAAATCAAAATTATTTCTAATTTTATTTTGTAAACATTTCCTAAACAAAATTTTGATTCGATAATTAATCGAGCTATGGTGTTTAATTAGCGATACCTTCAAATATATTCTTTAAAGAAAAAAATTAAGTAAGCAACGTAAATTACCTATTTTCTAAAACGTGCTTAGTGTAATGATTTATTCTACAGTCCTTCTATAAGATAACCCCTGCTGAGACTACCTGCTGTTAGAATTGTAAATGATACCCTTAAGCCCGCTTCACAATGTGCAAACTTTTGTTTACAGAAATTGTGGTGTCCAAGTTTTAAATTTCATGTGTGTACCTATTATATTTTTTTCCAAAATCTCAAAATTGTACAAATTAAGACAAATTTTTAACGTTCTTTAAAGAATAAATGTAATCAATTGTTTTCATTTTTACAACAAATGTTCGCACCCCGCATGTGCGATTCGAAAATTTATATACATTTTACACTACTCTACCGGAGAAAATGTGAACTTAAAAATCGTACAATAATGAACTACTTTAATGCCCATTTTATTTACTTTACTGCCGATTTTTGTTACTTTAGTGACGATTTCGGAAGAAAGCTTTGTTATTTTGAATAAATTATCGGAAGCTAGATTTATTTTATTTTTAATAAAGATGATTGTAAATTAATTTACGTTTAATACAACATGTAGAAAACAAAATATTTTTGAAAAATAAAAAATATTTTTATAAATCTGAAACTCGTAGTATAATAAAAATGAAGTGTCCTCATCAGAAGCAACTACGAAAAAACCCAACAATATTTTTATGTAATTCACTTCCGAAAGCTTTAAATTGAAAGCATGGAACAGGAACAAATTACTTACGACTTTCCTTCTTAAAAAACTGGTACAAAGTTATATCTTATGAAATGAGTCAATTTGAGACACCCTGTACGAGTGAGGCAAAAAATAGTAATAAATTTTTGGTTACCTACCTGCGCAATTGGTGCCAGTTCTTTGTCCCCACGTATATGCCTCAATTTTAATTTTCTACCAGCTAAATGCGAATGTAATAAAACAGATACGACGTTAATACCGTCTCTTGGCAAAACCTGAAATATGTTGAGCATAAAAATCGGATCGTTCATTGCGAATTTAATAAACACCTCTCGAGTGCAGTCCATACTGCAATATCCTCCCGATTTATACTCGTGCTGATGTGGAGGTATAAGTTGTAAGGGGGATATTGTCACACCTGCTACTAGAAATCCACCCTCATTTGGCCGTAATTTATGAGTGTAATGAAGTCGTAGTCCTGACGTATCTACTCCTCTCTTCATAGAAGGATTATCGAAATGTATCTCTAGCATGTAATAAGTAGACGTCCTCGACGCCAACGGCAGACCGACGTGCTTCGGAATATTCTCTCCTAATGCAACAAAAAACATGATCTTTCTTAAAAGTGCTAATAAATCGAGTACCTTTAGATCCAATCGCCCAAGCAACTAAAGGCGTTAAACAGACTTCCCAATCTATTGGCATTTCCGGTCCGTAACAAGGACGACCACTGTCTTTAACATATTCTTCCCATTTTTTAATATTAGGTACGTTGTATTGAATTTCACATTCGTGAAGGATCATGTGATGTATAAAGGAAGTGTGATTAACTCCTATTATGGGTTCATATCCAATTATGTGATGTTTCTGTTGCAACGCCGGAGCCTTGAAAATTTTACACCAATATGTTGTATCATCTTTCACTTCAAACTGAAAATAAACAAAAAATTAAAAATATCCTTCATTCATTTATTTTTGTTATTCACAACGCACACAAAAAAAACTTACGCATACGCTGTTGGTTTGTGTGTTAGATACGTTCAGGATTTAGAAATGAAGGATTTTGAAAAAAATCTGAATTGCAAATTCAATCCCGAATACGTGCTTTGTCGATCATTAATTTATGAATTAAAATACTTACTTGTTTCAATGCAATATCCCATTGACGTATCTGATAAGAATAATCTGGTTTTGCAATTGGCGGCGGCCCTAACAGGTGAATACTCTGTGAGCCTCTCCTTTCTCCGTGATAAACCATTTCGGCCCCAGGTTGAGGATCTTTATCGTGCAACGCCCAAATCATTCGTATTGTGTGGGGCTGCAAGTTAATCTTGATTTACTTTAACGTAAAAATATACGTCGAATTTTAATACAAGATG
The DNA here is from genome assembly GCA_030710515.1 of Abscondita cerata. NCBI lineage: Eukaryota > Metazoa > Arthropoda > Insecta > Coleoptera > Lampyridae > Abscondita > Abscondita cerata. Next base: position 332,386 of record JALBCR010000355.1, read on the forward strand.
CTTGGGATCAGCGAACCGTACTGCATAATCAGCATCAAAATATGGTAAATTTCGAAAAAGATTGGATATCAATCTACATGACGCTTTGTGATTTCCCTTGAGCTTTTTGTTTTGAATTTGTTATGCCAATAAATTTATACGTATTTAATTGCTTTTAAATTTTTTGTAATTGCTTACCCCTAAAACGTAATCGTCGGCGTCGCAGGTGTCGAGGACTCTTCTAAATTCAATTATCGTGTGAGTTTCGTTTTGAATGCCAGACATTAATCCGTAATTGTTGATTTCGTCTTTAATAGGAGCGCTACCTTGATCCTTAGACCCTCCGTGGCAATCCTAGACAAACAAGCTGAAATTATTTTCATATTTCAACAAAGAAACCGCTGATTACGAACCCCATCTGCTTAAAAATTAAATTCAATTTAAATGTGGATACGAATTTTCAAGTGTACTTAGAACGCGTGTTGAATTCACATTGTGCATTAAATGCAAGCATTTTGAATAAAATTACCTACAGACGAAGGGAAAAAAACATGCCCAGAGCTGCATAATAAGCCACTATTAGTTATAATGCAGATCCACTTAGACTGAAAAATGTGGTTATAACAGCAATTATAACTGTGGTAAAGTCACTTTGTGTATTTACCTGATATCACTTTTCTCTAGTTTTAACAGTAATATTAATTCTAAACTGGGTTATTAAATTATCGATTGTAAAGTTTCTATTGCGTGCTATGGATGTAATAATCACTTCTGCATGTTAACGAACGTTCAACGAAATCCCTTAGGTATTCAGATTATAGAGCGAAAATTGTCTGCTGTGACACAATGTATCGATAGCAATTATAAAATTTTCTGATGAATTTTAGAAAAAAAAAGATATACCGGGTGATTCAGCTAACCCGTTCATTAGAAGTTTATGGACTTTCCGTTGAAATATTTGTTTACAAATTTGAAATAGGGTTTGCTCAAAAGTTCTATTTAATTAAAATATTTCAGCTCTTCTAGCACTTCCGGTTACACCGGAAGTGGCTATAACTTTCTTATTTTAAATGGAATTATATATTTTTTTGTATATTTGGATTCTACGCTAAAATCTGAGTTACTTTCATGTAGCACAACCTATATGAAAAATCAATAGTTTTGAGATATTCTCATTTTTTGAGAAAAATTGGTTTTGTAGTATTGTTTTCAAACGCTTGTCAATGATTGAAAAGAAAGTTATAGTAACAAAATTTGGGCAATACTTAGGAGGACTGTTAAGTTTTTTAAATGATGTGTAATTTGACATCTCATTATTTACAGGGTGTTCAAAATGTTTGGCTAAATCTGACTAACTTCAACTGCCCAAAAGTCAATTTTTTAAATGGAACACCTTGTATCTTTTGCTCTATGTGATGGAGAATTAAGTGGTCTTTCAATCTTCATAAGGGTTTCCTATACCTATCTGTTACCATTTTTCTGCTATCGATGTATTTACATTCGACACACAATATTTCTCTATTTTATTAAATAATTTCTGACTAGTGGCCTGTGGAAATTAAAACAATGTGACTTATTTATCAAACTTGTAAACGTCGACGTGACACATTATGCACGATATGGAAATCCACCAACAATATTCATGGAGAATGTTATAAAATTATTGAAAAAACGTGCCGTTTGTTTAACGAGAGATATCCACACTTGCGACCTCTAAATAAAACTACGTTTAACAGAATAGAAGCAAATTTTAAACAATTTGGAATTCAATGTACTAGGAACCAAGATAGTCACCGGTGATGAAGACAACGAAATAAATATATTGGCATATTTTAAATCCCACATGCATCGATCAGAGCTGCGTCTGAAGATTTGGGACTGTCCTACTCGTCGATACAGAGAATTTTGGCACAACGTAAAATCCATGCTTTTTCTATTATAAAACTACAAAGCTTTCCGCCTAGGTGACGAAATACGTCGTGTAGCATTTGTGAAAGCATTTGATTAAAAACGCTCGGAAGACCCAAATTTTTTGGAAAAAATTATTTGGACCGATGAGTCAAAATTTAGTAGAGAAGTAATCATTAATAGGAAAAATTGGTTAGTATGTCTTCATTCGAATATTCTTGGTGGATTTCCATATCGTGTATAATGTGTCACGTTCGACGTTTACAAGTTTGATAAATAAAACACATTGTTTTAATTTCCACAGGCCACTAGTCAGAAATTATTTAATAAAATAGAGAAATATTGTGTGTCGAATGTAAATACATCGATAGCAGGAAAATGGTAACAGATATGTATAGGAAACCCTTGTGAAGATTGAAAACCACTTAATTCTTCATCACATAGAGCAACAAGATATTGGGTGTTTCATTTAAAAAATTGACTTTTGGGCAGTTGAAGTTGGTCAGATTTAGCCAAACATTTTGAACACCCTGTAAATAATGAGATGTCAAATTACACGTCATCTAAAAACTTAACAGTCCTCTAAGTATAGCCCAAATTTTGTTACTATAACTTTTCTTCAATCATTGACAAGCGTTTAAAACAATACTACAAAACCAATTTTCTCAAAAAAATGAGAATATCTCAAAAACTATAGATTTTTCATATAGGTTGTAGCTACATAAAAAAGTAACTCAGATTTTAGCGTAGAATCCAAAAAAAAAACCAGTTTACCACTTCCGGTGTAACAGGAAGTGCTAGAAGAGCTGAAATATTATAATTAAATAGAACTTTTCGAGCAATCCCCTATTTAAAATTTTTAAACAAATATTTCAACAGGAAAGTCCATAAACTTCTAATAAACGGGTTAGCTGAATCACCCTGTATAATCAAAAGCCACATTTTACCACAAACTGTTGTGTATGGCTATATACTTTTTACTTTGAACACATCTGTCAATACACTATACCGGGTTTTTCTTTCTTAGTTACACATTTACCCTACATGTATTTTTAAATGAAAAAGAAATCAAATAATTGGTGCGATATAGACAACCAGTTATACCACCACGTTATACTTGCACAAATCTGCACAAGTTGGGTTAGAATTATTTATTTTTTTTATCCAGAACTAATTTCTTTATAAATTATTAACGCAAGTCTAAATTTTGAATGGGTACATTATTATAAACTTTCCCTTTTAGGTTAACTCATAAAAAAAATCATTAGGAGCCAAGTCTGCTGATCAAAGTGGTTACAAAATAGGAACAAATCTTCCAATCCAGCATCTTTCAAAAGTGTCGTTTAAAAAGTTTCTTATTATATTCGTCGAATGTGCTGGAACACCATTCATTTGCCACCAGGATTCAATAATATTAAGCCTTTCAATTGCTGGAATTATGTACTCTTGCCAAAAACTTTACAGGTGTTAAATTTCCATCGATAAAAATGGGCCAATAAGAGAGTTATTTACGCAACCTAGCCAAACAGTAACCTTTTGGGGTACTGTGTTTGAGTTAAGTTTTGGATATGAGGATTGGTACAGGACCAGTATCTGGATTAATAAAAGGGACATTTGTGATTTTTTTATGAAAAAGTAAACGATTAGTACAAACCGAAAATTCTGAGAGTTGACCTCCCATTGATAGTAAAGATAGCTTCATCAGTAAATATTATTTTACTTAACATTTCTTCATTTTCTTTCAACGAATTGAACATTGTTTTACAAAAATCGGTACACTTTATTTTATCTTCCTCAGTAAGTTGTTGATGATTTGAAATTTTATAGGGTTTATACTTAAATTCTTCTAGGGTTCTGTATACCGAGCTATACGAAATTTCAAAATGTTTAGCCACATCTAAAAAGTAATCCTGTAAACCGTTTCTCAACATAACAGAGGATATTTATTTTCATTTCTTCGGTTAGAATATGATTGGTTTGCTTCTTTTTCTATGACCAGTTATAACACAACCATCTCTTTTAAATTTGTTAAAAATATTGAGAATGGTTTTCGCACAAGGTATAGGCCTTTCAGGGTAGTGGACTGAAAACATGTCCCGAACGTTTCTCAACCTACGATTTTGTTGGTACCACATAAGCATTGTCACTTTTTCTTCATTATTATAGCTGTTCATTATGTACTTCACTAGTAATTAATTAATAAAAACTCAATAGTAAAAAACAAGTTGACATAAAATGATTGTAATATTGACCTTTGCATACTTGATTTTTTTAAATGTTAATTATTTTTTTTATTAGGTTACCTAGGATATGCACAATGCTTTTTTCTTTTATTAAACCCTGGTGGCAAATGAATGGTGCTCCGGCACATTCGACGAATATAATAAGTAAACTTTTTAAACGACACTTTTGAAAGACGTGGATTGGAAGATTTTTTTCTTTTGGTGGCCACCCGAACAGAAAAAATTTTATAATTATTTATAATTTAAAAAAAAAAAAAAAAGAAAAAAATAATATAAAAATTTAAAAAATAAAAGAAATAAAAAAATATTTTAAAAGGTAATAAAAAAAAGAAGACACAATTTGTTCAAAATTCTTGCCGTTGCTTTCAAGACCGCCTAGCTTATTGTCTCGAAAGGTAAGGTGGACATTTTGAGTATTTATTAGGTCATTAAAGCAATGAATACCTATTAAATATTGTTAAAGTTCATTGATAAAATGTTAATTTACTAACCTTGTTTTCATTAGTTATTTGTTTGCGTTAATAAATTATTGTTTGTTGGTGATTTGCGTTAATAATTTATAAAGTAAATTAGTTCTAGAAAAAAAACAAACAATTCTAACCCAACTTGTGCAGATTTGTGCAAGTATAACGTGGTGGTATAACTGGTTGCCTATATCGCACCAATGATTTGATTTTTTTTTTCATTTAAAAGTAGGGTAAATGTGTAACTACGAAAGAAAAACCCGGTATAATTGCACTTTTTAATTCACTTCTACTCATTTTTTATCACTTGTTTTTCTTTGTGCCTTTTTCTAGTTACACTCTTTGCTATCCAATGTTTCTTCTATTACTTTATCCCATGTCTCTTTTGGTCCTCCTTTTTCTTCTTATTTCTAGTTCTAGCTTCCCATTCTTTTTAACTGGTCTTGTCTTTTCCATCCTTTGTAGATGTCCCCACCATGCTAACTGTTTTTGTTCTACATATTCCGTTATTGGTGTCAATCCTAACTCATGTCGTATTTTAGTATTTTTAATTTTATCTCTTCTTGTAACTTATTTTACTCTACGGAGATACTTCATCTCAGCTGCTTGTATCTTACTTTTTTTGTCGATATGTTAGTATCCAAAATTCACAACCATAGGTTGTTAGTATAAGCCTATATACCATTTTATACAGGGTGGTCAAAAAATATAGGTCGCAAAGTATACTACGCTACTAAGCATAAAAAGTTATGAAAATTTTTCTATAAACTTTTGTTCAGTTGGGGTTACTTAAGAAGGTACGGCCCTGTAAAGTTTCAATTTAAAATTGTTTTTTTTATAATTATCTCGGAAATGAGCTAAAGAAAATGTATATGATAAAATACGTTAATATGATACACAATTTATTAAAGTTTTCAAAAAAATATATTAAACAGTAGCTTAGATACCGGGGTAGCTGTGAGGACATTATTCAAAAAAAATTTTAATCTTAGAAATTTGCATTCCCCTGTACGAAGAAGCACTTTATTACGGACAAAAAAGTTTTTTTAATTTTTTCGTTAATTTAATATTTTTCGAGAAAAATCGTTTTCTTTTAATGTCTGTTTTTCGTTCGATTTAAAATCAAAATAAATAATAGGGGGCTTTCTGAATTAAACAACTGAAATTTATTTTATGACCGTAGTTGTATTTTATTTCATTTTTATAACATAAATGTTGATAAAAAAATTAAAAAGTTCAAACTCATAGCACGTGAGAGTCACAAGGGCAGCATTTTGAGCATCTCTTGTAAGATGTAAATGTATTATTAATTGTTAAGTTATGTTTTTTATTGTTGATATTTATTTTGAAATAAATTTATAAAATAAAAAAAAATAAAAATTTTAATTTTACACTTTCTTTTCAATGACAACTTTATTTAAAGTAAATATAGACAGGTGAACTTAGGCTATTTATATGATGACCTGACCTTTGACCTCTGAGCTGGTGAGGTCAAATCTTTAAAAATTCAAGAAAATAAAGATACAGTGAACTTAAGTTATTTACATGTTTAACTGACCTTTGACCTTTGAGCTGGTGATGTCAAATCCTTGAAAATTGAAGACACATTCCAACGCACTTATTTCACTCCGACTTATTGTAGGTACATTTTCTGGTCTGAATGAGCGTAAGACTAGTATACACACATAAGATGCGTCACTTCTCACCCATTTTTAATGTTTTGTGTTTACATTATCTTCACCTGATGCTTTACCGTTTTTTAGTTATTTTAACGTTTGTTTAGCTCCCCATTTCTATATCGTCTTCGTGATCTTCTACTTGCTGTACACTTGGGATGCTTTCTTCAATCTTTACTCTACCTCCTGCACTGTTTAGCAACTCTTGAAAGTATTCTTTCCATCTACTCATCACTTGTGTGTCTTCGCTCAACGTTTCCCTTGTTTTTCACTTACCTTTCTTCACTATTCCTATTTTTCTTTATTTTCTTTATTACTTTATAAAATAACTTTTGATTGCCTTTACTGTTGTTTTCTAATTTCTTCTCAACTAATTTTTTTTGACTCACTTACTAATTTTTTAACATGCTTCCTTTCTTGCTTATAAATCTCATAGTTTATATTTGTCTTGTTTGTTAAGTAGTTTTTCCAAGCTCTCTTTCTTTTTTTAATCTGGATTTTAATTTTTGTTGTTTACCATATTGTTTGTTTCCTTAGGTTTGTTATTTTGCTTGTTCCACAAACGTCGATGGCAGTTCCATAAGCGTTTCTTTCAGTATTGTCTATATTTGTTCTACTGTCTTTTCTTCTAACTTTTCTACCCTCTGATCTAGCTTTTCTGATACTATTTGTGCATATTTTATCCCTACTTCTTCTTCGTTTAATTTATACGTTTTTATTTTTACAAATTCTTTCCTCTTAATAAATTTTATTCCTTTTATATATTCGTTCATTGTATCCTTTATTTTTGCACTACTACTAAAAGTGGTCGCTATTTATCTCAGGACCTCTCTTTACTCTGCAATCCTGTATATGTTTTTTGTTTTGTTTTACCACAATTATGTAATCTGTTATTCATTTCTCAGGTCTACTGGTTATTTCTCTTGTTATAGGTATGTATACTTTTACACAACTTCCTTGTAGATGCTGTCTTTTTTCTTATTCTTTTATTTAAATCACTAAGTAAGTAAATTTTTTGTTTTTTTTTTTATTTTTATTTTTTTTTTTTTTTTTTTTTTTTTTTTTTTAACTTTTTTTTTTTTTTTTTTTTTTTTTTTTTTTTTTTTTTTTTTTTTTTTTTTTTTTTTTTTTTTTTTATTTTTTTTTTTTTTTTTTGTTTTTTTTTTTTTTTTTTTTTTTTTTTTTTTTTTTTTTTTTTTCCTTCTTCTTCTTGTTGTTGTTTTTTTTTTTTTCTTTTGTATATGAGTATATTGCCCTTATCCAGTGTTGTTACGCCTTTCCCCTTTTTTTGTTTCTGTTATTCCTAATATGTTCAGGTCTGCTGTTTCAAATTCTTCTTCCAATTCTATCTCCTTTCTAGTTAAGCTTCTTATGTTCCATGTTCTAATTTCCATAATCTTTTACCATTTTCTACGCAATTTTTGTTACCGTTAGACCATCCTTCGTTTTTTTCGTCAGTTTTTTGTCTGTGTCTTCGGGACTTCTGTTTGCATCTCCTTGTGTTTATCATTCCATATATATATAGTGTATTGTTACTCCACATTTTCTGGGTATCCTATTCTAATTTTTTTCGTTCGTATTTTTCCTTTTCGGCAAACTTCTTAATTTCTCCTTGAATCTCCCTTTCTTTTATCGTCATTTTCTATTGTAATTCTCGTTCCTTTTAAAGCGTGTTTTTCTTCATTATTTCCATCTTATGATATTTTAATTATAGCTATTTATACAAGTCCATAACTGTGGCGAGACCATAAAACGAGACCCACTAAACAAGGAACATTAAAACAATGTTTTGTAACATTAAAACTATGTAACAAAATTAACATTTCATTTTAACATTGGTTCTACATCACATTAACATTGTTTATAAAAAGAATATTTGAACATGCATATAACATTACAAAAATATAATCAGTTGAACATGTGTTAAACATTATTAGTACGACCTTACAGTAAGTTAATTTTTTGTGCAATGTAGTATAAACAAACTTTTTGTGCAGAACGCCACATCGTTCCGACATTAACAAACTTGTGAAAGAGTATCACAAGCGTGTAGTAACAAAAAATGTGTAACAATGTTACATCGCAACTAACAAAGTTTTGAGAAAAACGGCTTTCTGGAAAACTCTAGGTAGGTTAACTGCCCTTTTGGGTTGACAGATTATGCTCAAAATCAAATCGAATCTATGCTATTATAATTAAGACTTATATGCAAAGTTTCATAAAAATCGAACCGGCGGTGCGGTGGTTTCCACTAAGCAAAATATTTTTTTTCTCCGTTATAACGTACATAGTAGCTCTAATTCGTCGGAAAAAGTAAATAAATGTTAAAATTTTTTGTTTAGAAACTGTTGCGTAACCCTCTAATCTTACGTATAATTGTGTAGTAATAACATTTGCATGCACATTATGTTTCAGACGTTTAGGTTACATTTTATGTTTACTTAATTTGAGGTAATTTAATGTATTTAGATGCGTTTGAGTTTTGTAACTACTTTGAATGGATTTATATTTGCTCAAAATTACTTTCGATACCTAAATGAAAATTTAAATTAATGATAGATATGCTACCGCTGTGAGACCCGTACTATCAGTGGGAACAGCCTAGCGGTAGACGCGTCAATATGTCAAACTGAACCACCGCAGGCGCGCTGATTCGAATCCAGTTGACGGCGAGAGTCAATTTAAAAAGACAAATCAAGATTCAACAACATGATTATAATATAAATGTTACGAACAATAAGATAAAAATAGTTATGTTTTATTGTACACGTTGTTTCAAACTGACATAACTACAACGTTGGTAATATGTTACAAAAAAGAGTTAAATCAACATTATTACTATGTTACTTTTTTAATGTAACAATCGTTAACACTTTTTACCTTGACATAATCTGTTACATGAACATTTAATAAACGTTGAACTGCTTTAAATGGAAACGTTACAATGTAACATTATGATGTTAAAGTTTCGTTTATGTAATGATTTTACGTTTAGTGGGGGTTATGGACGAATTGCATACAAGATTTTATGGTCAACTGTATGATTTAACTCAGAAAGGATTTCTCATATCGACCTATATCTAGTCGTCTTTGCTTGTGTTTATAAATTGGCAGTTTTACTCTTAAAATCCACACATTTTGTTCTAACATTCACGTTTGAAATTGACAGCCGTCCATAAAGTAACAAAAACAGCATAAATTGTTTATTTGTGGTTTCTCGGACATCACTTCTTACCCAAAAAATTATGCAATTGAGGTTTTTATTTCAAAAGAAAACTGGACACAAAAAATATTTTTTAAAAACGCTTTTACACTGAGTTATAAAAAAAAATGGCGCATTAAATAAAACGACATTTGTAAATAATATTTTAACTTAACTTAGGTGTTATTTCCCGAACATCAACCAATGTATGAATCCGTCGATTCATACCTTGAATTAAGTGCTTAATCACATTTTGATCAATTTTATCCCATTTTCTACAAGTGCCAGTTTTAATTCTTGTAGCGTCTCTGGGCGCATTGGGCGAGCTCTAACACGCCTTCCTAATTCATTTCACGCGTGTTCTATTGGATTCATGTCCGGACTAATGACAAGCCATTCCATAAGTGTAATTCCTACTTCTTGCAGATATCGCCTAACGCACTTAGCGGTGTGGAGATAGCATTATCATACATAAACAAGAACTCTGGTCCAACAAATGGGGTGAAAGAAATCGTTCTTAATCTGAAAGTTTACATTTAAAGTTTGTTCTTAAAGAATAAAAAGTCAGTCTTTGCCTCTAACAGAAACCCCGCCCAAACCATAACAAACCCTCCCCAATAATTTTCGTGCTCAACACAGGTGGCTGCAAAATATCTCTTTCCTTATGTTGTCCAGACTCTATGACATCCATCTGGTGCTCGTAACAAAAATATTATAATTATGTCCTAAAGTGTGTGAGGTCATCTTTAGTTTAATAGGTATCCCGAGATTTAAGTTACCATGTCTTATCTCAAATTGAATGCTTTTTCCACCCACATTTATATCATTGGTCAAATGCATGCCATTTTGCTATAAAGAGTGAACGAATAAACTTTCTCCATAGTCTCATAATCAGAGTTCCAAAGACAAACCAATATTAATTAAACCACAAGGCACTACCATGAGCAGTCGTACCAAATGCCAATCGCTGAAAAAATCGCTACGGAACCACTCGGCGCTGGAATTAGACATGGAACGGTTAAAACTATCCACAATACTTAAAAAATTCCTATGATAACTCATAAAACGTATAAAAAGATGGACAAATTGAGAAAAGCAGTAAATGAATATTAAAAACGGAATGAAGAAAAAGAAAACTGCATAGTAGTGAAAGCAGGGAACATTCAATATCTCTTTAACAGTGTGTCGTGTGTTGCTGATGGTCAAAACGGTCCATGGATATTGATATTCTACTAATTTCAATACGAATAAATAAATAAATAAATTGAATCCAAGACGGAGAAACCTTTGTACATAGACCATTTGCACCTGCAATCGCTGCTCCTTTCAAGTTCTGACCTCAGACATTGCAGAATCTCAGCAAATCTAATATTTCCAAAAAATGTAATAAAACCTAAAAGTCACAGCTTTTATAGATAAGTCTAAAATTTAATTTTTTTTAGTAAGTTATTTGTTCCTAACCACATTTGCTATAAGATCCGGTCGGCATGCTTAAAACCAATGGAGGGAAATATTCTAGTGGCAGGTTTTCAGCAGCAAAGTTTAGCAAACCATGGCTTCATTCTCAAATATCGTTATCTTGGAAGAAACTGACAGCAGTATTCCTATTTTTTTTTTTAATTTTTCAGGATGTCGATTGGAACCCTTGCCTTGAGGGACCTTATTTGCAGGAATTAACCCAAGTTGTCTGACATTACTTTTATGTCTGTTTGGATTTGATTTCATCTTGCAGATATAATAAAGAAGTCAAAGCTGACGCCAATTTCAATCATAAGAAGCAGTCAAATGGAAAAAAAACAAAACCATTGCTTACACCCATGCGCAAGATCTATTGAACGTTCCAACACATATTCTTGAAGATCACAACAAATGTAAACCACAGATAGGGGCCTTGAAGCATATCGTCACCCCAAAATTGAAACTGAATTAGTTGCAGCATTCTCAAAACTCTGAAATCGTTTAAAACGGTTGTTGACGATCATCACTTCTAATTTCGCCCAAAATTTTATGAACAAAATGGTTGGTGGCCAAAGAATAAATTATTTTCAAAAATAAAGTTATCAAAATTCTACATTCTTCGTTTTTTTGAAAGTTCGCTTTTAGTTGCTAAAAGTTTATCTCCAGAAAGAAAACCCAGAAGTCTATCCACTGCAATTTACAGCTGAAAATAAAATAAAACGGTCAAAAAAACCAAATCCAAAGAAGCACGTAACACGATAAAATCGAAGACCAAGGCAAATAAATAACATAATAATAACATGACATAATAATAAAAAGACTGCTGAACTTAGATCAAATGCTGTTTCTTTTTGGATTTGGAGGCCCAGAAGAAACTCCCAGGCTTAATCAAAAAATAAAAATGTGAAGTTAAAAAAAAGGATTTAAAGCGATTCACAGTCGATCTAGACCTCTGCATTTTATGAAAAATGGCTCGACTCGTTTCTATAACAGCCAACAAAGGCGGAAAAGTCTTCACCTTTCCAAAATATATATCTCAGATAATTAGAAAGGCAAATATTAAGAACGTTAAGCGAAAAACGATTCTATAGCTGGAATGTACTACAAACAGCATACTGGAAAGAAAGTTCAAAAGGTCGGCTTTTTGTTCATAAAAACATGGAGGGTTAACGTCATCACTTGAATTAATAGAAATAATGCTATAGAGAATCTTCAGAGGAAGTTCTCTTCACAAAATCCCTTTCTCTTATTTTAAGGGAAAAAAGAAAAAAATAACTATTCGTGCCAAATCCTTATGTAAATTTATCTTACAGCCCAACAATACGGTACACTAATCATTTCCTATCAAGCTCCAGAGAATTCTGCCAAAGTCTACTATTTCAACCAACGAATAGAACGGAATTAAGCTACCAATGACATCTGGAACAAAGATGGACCCAAAACAGATTAAATTCTATAAGAAGAATATGGTATCAGAACTGATTAATCTCACCTCATTCAAACCAAGCAAGTTGCAGATGCCATTGTACCGTTTTTAACTGCTTAATGACACAAACAGGAGATTGAGAAAAGAACACTAATAAAGTGATTAAAATGGAGACGATAATGGATAAGGTTACTAGTCAATATTCTAATAATTGCTTTAGTTTGAATGGATAGTATTGCACGTTTGTTTTTTCTATAAATTACCGACTAATTTATTTCCGTTAACGAGGACAAAAGTGTAACAGTAATATGATTCAACAAGTAGTGTCTTCATGGCCAACTATCCCTTTTCAGTAGTCTTCATCCTTAGATGAAATCTAAACAACTGCCTCACTTTCTCGTTCCATATTCAACAAAACTACCAACATTACTCGTATGCCACAAACTCCATATCATCATAAACCCCATCATGGTTTACGCAACTCTTATCTCTCTACCCCACATTACGTCGCAATTTGTATCATCTTCGAACAACTTCGTCGCCGCAAATCCCAAATGGTTTCTTCGTGTGCAAACGTAAAAAATTAAAATTTGTTTGGGGAGGTTTATTACTTGCCCCTCCTCTGCAATTAACAAAATTAATGTTTACATGCTTATTTCGTAATGTTTAAATTCTTCTTTACATTTTGATGTTTACCTCAACTCCCTCTAAACTTCTTCAGTTGCAAGCTTTTTTTCTAGAATTTGGGTTGGGGTATAGTTTAATTATCTGCTTCTTAGTGGTTTATCTTAAACCTCTTGTTTATTTATTGTCAAGTTTTTTTTGAATTCCGTTTTGGAAACTACTAAAGCTTTGATAGCTATAGTTTTCATTTTGACAAATTTCATAGTTCTAAAATAGAACCCGTAAAATGAGTAACTATTAAAAAAATACAATTCCTCTGTAAATAATTTACAGCTTGTGCAGTTCTCATTGTTGCGAAAACAAAATACAAACAAAGGTATCTAAACTTCATTATAAAACCACACACAAACGTTAACTCAACCAAATCCAATTGAAAGGTGCAATTGTGACATAAAAAGTTAATTAACTTATAGGTACAAACAAATTCTGACCTGGAGCAATGTTTAAAGTAGTACTTAAATGAGAGACAAGATATTGCATGTTAAAACGCAATTCAGACAATAAACAGTTAAAATGTTCATATAAAAGCTTAAAGCTTGATGATTGCAGAAACTGAATTCAATATGACAATGTGTTACACATAATATTAATGCGAATAACTTAAAAATAACACAATCTAATGGCATTTCCTTTCTAATTTTACTTATAAAATTCGGATTTCTTTTGTAACCATGTTTAAGGAGTGTTCGTTGAAGAAGCAGGTGAAAAATAAAGCTAACAGTGTAACAATAACACTTATGGTATCTAGGGTGTCTCAGACACAGTGGTGAGAGATCTTGTGCAGTATCTGAAGAACAACACACGCTGACTTGTCCAATAAGTTAATCATGTTTCCTAATGATTCAGTTTATTTTTATTGCCAAAGAATTTAAAAGTGCTGAAAAATAGTGGTATACCATGATCTGATCGAAGACGATCGCTAGTGTTAGAAAGTTTTGGTCACGATTATCTAGCTTTACTTAAAGTTGGCTAACACTCAGATAAAACCCTAACAAATCTCTATCTCGAAGAGTTTAAAACAATATTTTGAATAAGGGCTGACCAACAAGATAATTTATCTAAAGCTACAAACCAGAACTTCAAATATGTTTGAAAAATTAGGGAAAAACATTTTGACTTTTTAGGTAATTTTTTTAATATCAAAATCAAAAATTTTGGCAATATCTCAAAATTTGGAACCACCTATTTTTTTCAGATTTGATGGCAAATAGTTCAAGAAAGTTATTGGCAAAAATTATTACTTTTATATCATTACAAATTTAAATATAAATAATTGAAACCCCTATTTTAAGTCAAGGTAACATTAATGATTCCTGCGCACGGCGTTTCGGCGGCAAAATTGCTCTGTAGACTTATTAACATTGCGTTGGACACTGTCATACTCATGCGCTTTAGACGTAAGCAGTATGTCCAGTATCTGACAATTTACGTTTTAATATTAGAGGGACATTAATTACCTTCTATTGCAGAGGGAGACAATTTCCAGTGCGGTATGTATATTGAATAGAAAAAGTTTTATTTTAAATTAAAAAAAGTGAAAATATAATTAACATACAATTTTTAAGTGTTTCTCTTGAATTATAAAGTATATAGCACATGTGATGAATGTCATTAACGTTAAAATTTTCCACTGTGCACATGCACTTAAAAGATCAAAAGCGAGACATTAAGTGAAAGTGGGGACAATGGTGGTAAACAGCGAATAAAATAAATTTATGATGGGCAGTTGTTGGGTAAAGACGGTCGAGTATTTTTGAATGGAAAAAATAAGTTTGTTATGCATTTTGATCATACTAAAATTTGTTATTAAATAATACCAATCATTTTATTTGAAAACGGAGGCCAAGCCCTGAGATCAACCAAAATAAAAACAAAGTCTCATATTTATAAATCAATTTAAAATATTATTTTAATTAAAAACTTAAAATTACAATAAGATCCATAGCGATATATAGGGTTTTCACTGGTTTTAGGACCCATTGACTAAATTATCTATCTCCTTTCTTTCCTATTGGCCGTTTTTCGCCTCCAGTCTACCACTTCAATCTTTTTCAGGCCTTGTATTACTTTTTCCGTTGCGGCCTCCTTTATCCTTACTGGTTTATCTTTAACGCTGTTTTGGTCATTATTTTATTCTACATACGTTACATATTGCAGTGGTTACATTTTGGTATAGAATAAAATAATTTTATTTAATGTGAACTTAAGACCTCCTTGGTTTAAATTTATTTTGTTAACAATATCCCTAAGACTTGGATTCTTAATAATAATAACGTGATTTATAAGTTAACACAATTTTAATTTATAGAAAAATTAACGAACGTATAATTCTTACAAATATTAACGTAATCCTAAATAACGTTACGTGCACTACATTTACGCAACTAATGATTTGTTACAATTTTATTTAATTTAAATACACAGATCTAAATATTCCTAACTTAATATAAATTATGTTTAATTTTTTTTAATTACTAACCTTCATTTTGGGCTTTACTACGAGGCGTTGCTTTGCTTTGGCTTTAAAACCATTTTCAATAACTGGGTTAATTAATTTTATAACTATAATACTTTTTTTAATAATTAACGGAAAACATTCTGTTTTACGCACGGACTCAAAACTACACGTCCATCATTCTCTACTGCGAGTGAGCGTCTCTACCCCACTTTCACTTCGTTCCTCATGTACGCACATAATTCGATATATCGTCTTAACATACAATAAAGCTCTAAGACCTTACTACTAAACGGTATATATCTTTTACATCTATACATTAAAATATATAACCTTGCACAATCACTGCAACATGTTCAAATCATCTAACTCGTTGTGGTATTAGAAACTGCACTAGATACAGAATATCTAACGCATTGTTCATCTTTCTTTGTAATTCTCCATTACTTTATGTCTACCGTAAACTTTTTTCAAAACCTTTCTCTCCCATATTAACAAATTTGATTCTACACTTCGCATCCATATGTCATTATAGGCTTTAGTACTGTTTCATATGATTGAATTTTTACTTTTTGTGATACATAATTTAAATTCAGAATAGATGTTAATGCTTCTGCTGCTTTGTTTCCTCTTATCAGTCTTTTCCTCTTGCGGCATCTGTTATTTGTAGCCCTTGGTAAGTGAATATTTTAACTCTCTCTATTTCCAATGTTTCTCCGTTTTGTCGTCTGATTTTTAAATTTTTTTCTTTAATATGTCTTCCTCCATCACCATATATTTGAATTTTTTGTTAGTATATAATCCCTTCTCTCGCTTTCTCTTTAATTTTTTATAATTATATTTACCAACTCTTCACTGTTGTTTGTTAGTAACACTAGATCAACAGCGTACCCCATGCATTGGTGTTTTGTTGTTTATTCCGCTTCCCGTCCTGTTTATTTTCCTTATTCTTAGTACACCTTCAAAAACTATATTAAATAAAATTGTTAAAAGTAAGTCTCCTTGTCTGACACCTTTTCTGACATACAAACACTCAAATATTCTTCCTTTCCATTTGACCTTATTGTCATTTGTACTAGTTTAATAATCCTTCCAGGGATGATTTGGTTCTCCATTGGCTTGAAAATCTTATCTGGTAGTGTAGCGTATCCAATGCTTTTAAGAAATTGATAAAAACGATATGTCTAGTGTTTCCTTTAATACATACAAATAGCTGATCGCCACTGAATCCTTTTTGATATTCTGCCATTTCTTTTCCTGTGTATGATGTAGTTTGTTTCTTAGTGCTACTGCGAGTATCTTATAGGCTGAATCTAATAGTGGTATAACTTTGAAATTATTACAAATCACCTTATATCTCTTCTTGTGAAGGAGGATTATTAATGCTTCCCTCTGTTCTTTTAGAATCACTTCGTATTGCCATATTTTAATAATTAAACTGTGAATTTTGGTGCTCAGTGACTCTGCCCCCTTCTTGATCAATTCATTCAGTCTTATGTTTTCCTCTGTGGGTTTTCTATTTTTTAGCTTCTCTATTATGCTTCTAATATTGTCTTTATACGTTATTTCCGATTTACTGCCCGTGCAAAAAGGTGTACATGAAAAATGCTGTCTAAAAATTGAACAATTAGACATAAATCTTCGATTACGGTTTCTTCTTTTTTACTTTCCTTTGTTTTAATAAAATGTTTGTTCTTACGAGTTTCTATTGGTTGCAGGCACCTTTTTTTTTCGTTGTTGATGTTTCTTTTGACGTGCTCCGTTTTGCTAGTCAATGGGTATGTAATTGTGGTTGTGCTGACAGGAATGAAGGTCCGAGGGTTGTAAAATATCGCAGTGGATCTGATATTATACCACCGTTGGAATTTCAACTTACCTGAAAGTCATCGTCAGTTCAAGGTCACCACTCGGGATGAGCCGTTTGTCTGGTCGTTTGTGAGCGGCCAGCGACTATTGTCATCGGAGTCCATTTTGGCTTTTCCTTTTTCTTCGTTGGATGTTTGTGTATTAGATTTGGATGCGAGAACTGTTGACTCTGCCAATTGACTGTCGAACGATGAAGACTTCCTGGTTGCGCGAGCTGAGTTGGTTTTTTTGTACGTGTTGTTCATGGGTTTTGTCGCGTCCTGTGTATGCGTGCCGTGGTTATGAATTTGGCAACGTGCCTTTTCGAGCGCTTGTGAACGACTTTGTGGGCTCGAGGGATCTTTGAAGTGAGTACCCAGTTCATTTTATGCGCTTTGAACTTATTTAAGTAGTCGGCCAGGGTCCGGTACTCGTCGTAATTGTTGTTGAACACCTTTTGAACAATATTTTGCCGCGTGAATCACTTGCAGGGATTCATCGGTGTTATCGACTGTCAAATACGCTATCCTATTTGTGGCGTTTGTGCCTCGAATTTGTATTGGTGTTTTTAACTTGCTCTCGTGAATTATTATTATTTGATAACTATATGTGCTATTTATTCTAATTGATATTATCTATTGTCGTGTCTATGTGTGTCTATAATATGTGTTAATTGAATTCTAGTCGCTATAACAATGTACACATTTCTATGCACGTACGGTGTGTTTCTGTATCTACGAGTTCCTAGTGGCTCTAGATATTTCTTATACGTAATCCTAGGGTGCCCTTATAAATTTTTCGAGCAGTGTAGAGGCCTTTATTTCGAACGATTTTCAATCAACCCACGACCACTTCCGACTAAGAAGAGCTGCCGGTCAGGCTATTTAGTACTGCTATATATATATATTTTAGTTTGTTTACAAATAAACCGTAACAACGTTAAACTGTTTTGAAACTATTGGTTTTAGAAGTTTGCAAACTACTGTTGTGGTAGATATGAAAAGTTTTTTCAAACTTTACAGAGCTGTGAATTGGAGTGAAAGCTGTTTTGACAATTGTATTAAAAAAAATATATGTGAGACTGCTAACAATTTCAAACCACGCTGTATAAAAATATAGGCCATAATAGAATAACAGAAACAGAAATACTACAAACTAGAGCGTTAATAAAAACTGCATTAAGCATATAAAAATAATGTTTCTATAAATGTGCATCGAAAACTGAAAAATACGAGATGCAGACAGTTCAAATTGAAATGGAAGAAAACTATTTGCGTTTGGCATTTGCGATTTTACCATTACTGAATCTATTATAAAACTTTTCAAACATACATACAGGCTAAAAGTTCAATTCGTTTCTAGTTCATGTCGTTTATAAAAGATGAAAGATGTTTGTATCTTTTAAACTATTTTTATAGAAACACGATTTCGATAAAACTTAGCTGAATGCAATTGTTATTTCTAAGACCAATTATAATTAACGACGGTCGCATGATTACCATAAAAATCAATATATTTAATAGGGGAAAGAGATGATTCACCCCGAGAAAAACAAAATTGAGCGACATATGGCTTCGAGATTTCAGTTCTGTGCTCGATTAATGTTAGGGGTAGCAGCGGAAACATCTGCTCTTCAAAATGTATAGTCACCTATGGTATCGTTAACATGTATCACGTATCCTGCTTGCGCTTTAAAGCTCAATTTACACATTGCATTGCGAATTTTATTACGTCAAAACAATAACCTTGGCAAATTTGGATTAGTAAAATACCCACAGCAAATCCGATTAAAATAAACAGAAAATTAATTGAGTGATGAAGAAAATGTATACGAAACAAAAACAAAAAACATCGTTTCGAGGTTTATTCATTTTACGCTAGGTTGGTTAAATGTGAGAATCGATGAGCTTAACCGTATAGTTCGAAACAAAAAAAAATTTAATAATAAAATCGTTACTACCGACTCAAATTGTACATATTTAAATGGATTTAAAATGCATTCACAGCGTGACCTATTACAGGATGCAGACACCATTTTAAAAAGGTAAATATCCTGTTGAACTATAAAGGTATATCTTGTTTTATTCAACTTTTTTCGTACACTCTTTAAAGTTGAATTTGAATATTTTTCTTCTTATTTGTTCGTAATTAAATACATCCTTAATTTTATGTATGGGAATAAGTTGGTGCTTACGCTTAAGAATTTTACTTGCTTATTAACCGACTTGGTTTAAAGTGAATCGCTTTTCCTGTTCTTCTTTTTTAATTTAATAAACTACTTACAATTAAATACATAAACGGAAACACGTAGTCTTAGGTAATTTTGCAATCACTGCTTAACAAGTTTTATTTAAAATTAATGTGTATCGACCTTCCCAGGATGCTTCCTGTGCAGGTAGTGCACTAATTAAACAAAAATAGTTGATAAATAACATCTGATAACACATTATGAAAAATTCTCACAAGTTCAGTATTGTTTTAATGTGGGAAGCCATAAATCGTTCTTAAAACAGTTTGTCGGTTGTTGGTGTTGTTTTGCCAGGAAGAATTCATTAGCTTTTTCCAACATTTTTTGCATCCACATAAATCCATATTTTTATTTTTTGTTGTGAATCTTAATTTTGCTTTAAATTGCTAATTTAAATAAAAATCATATTATTCATTTTCTTTCATATTCGGATTTCAAAGTTTCGAAAAAATTCATTTTTTTAAACCTTTTTAGTTTCCAATTCTTACCGATATTTATCATGACAAATATAGAAAAAGTTTATTTAGTGGGAATTAGAAATTAGAAATTGGGTTCAGTTCGAGTTATACCTAAAATTCTGGCAAATAGTCAGGTGCGGAAAAAATAGCCCAAGAAAAAAGACCCACGAAAAAACGTTCAAGTGAAAACCTTCAGAAAAAATCTGAAAACTATTACTGTTTGATTCTTAAATTGCAATCATATTTCAAAAAATTCGTAATTTGGAAGTATGTCAATAATTAGATAAAGTACGTTTATTGGAAAACCACTCTTCAAGCAGTAAAATAATAATTATACTATAAGACTGTTTAAATCATTTACTAGATTCTTCATTTTTAAAGTGAAGGTGAAATGTTGAATATCACATTCTTTAAAATAGTCTCTCTTCTTGTCTGCTTGAAACTATTCAGTGATTCTAAATTTTTTGTTTTATTAACAATTTTAAAACCTTCCCAAACTTGCCATTCTATATTTTTTATTCTTAGATTTTTTTCGTAGATTTCCTTTCCTAGATTTTTTTTGGATTACTTTTTTTAAATTCGTGTATTTTCTATCAGCTTCCACTATATAGAAGAGAGCACCAAGAACTTTAAAAATCTCCTACGACACCAAGTTGGAGTATTTTTAGAATAGGATCGGAACTATACCTACTGATCCTACATGATGTGCAAGCAGTTATTGCAATATCAGATCAAAGAAGACCAGATAAGGTTTTAGTTTTG
Source organism: Abscondita cerata (assembly GCA_030710515.1). Lineage (NCBI taxonomy): Eukaryota > Metazoa > Arthropoda > Insecta > Coleoptera > Lampyridae > Abscondita > Abscondita cerata. The sequence goes on from JALBCR010000355.1 coordinate 353,194, forward strand.
CGTTTTCACAACAATGAGGAATCAGTTCAGCGGTAAAACAGGTCTTATTCCGCAAACGCATTCATGATAACTTTTAATTGTTGTCAAGGGAAGCGAATGTAAGGGATAGTAAATTTTTTTATGTAAAAAAAAAGTTATAATAAAAATTGACCATTTTTGAATTTATGTGGTTCGGGTCCGTGAAGTAATTTTTTATGAGAGTAAACGCAGCTGAGTCAAATAATTAAAAAAGATACTTCTCGTTCATGCTGCATATTTTGTGTGCAACTGTCAAAAAAGGCCGCTTTATTTACCCACGTGAAGTTACCCACATTTTTAGCCACACAAATTATTTTATATATATGGAAGAATAAATGGATTTTAATTGATTTTTAACCAAAATTAATCTATTAATTAATCTAAATATGATTACAATACGTTATGAGAAAAAAGTTACTCCGGGCGTTGTAATTGCGAACCTCGCTTGCGGGACCATGTGTGCACCTTTTAAGCATATTTTTTTACGTACAATTTTTTAATACATAGAATAAACAATTACAAGCAACATATTAAAAAGTTGCTGTTATTTTTTAAAAAATAGTTACAAGACCGGTAAGTTATACCCAAGCGACCTAATCACGAGCATCTCTTTGATGGCAAATTTGACATCGTTTGTCACATTTTTTTTGCGTGCAATTTTTTTTATACATAGAATGAACAATTACAAACATATTAAAAAATTCTGTAACCAAAATTTAAAAAAAAAAGTTACAAGACCGGAAGTTATACATGAGCGACGTAATCGCAAGCATCTATTTGATGACAAATTTGCCACTCTATTTTTTGCATCTCGGTGACAAAATTGATGTTTATATTAAAATATAGTAATTTCTAACTATGATAAAAAACACATCAGTTTTAATAAGGTCTCGAATCAGCCTTATTCATTTCATTATTTTGTGTGGTGTTATAAGTAAAAAATTAATACATTTTTATTTACAGGATTGATTTGAGTAAATATCATCTAAATAAAAATCGTAGTTTAATATTTTATTTTTAGTTTGTAGGTGTTTATATGTTAAGTGGGGGGGTGGGGGGGTGTGTGTGTTTGGGGGTGGTGGTGGTGGTTTGTGGGGGGGGGTTGGTTTTTGTTTGGGGGGGGGGGGGGTGGTTTGTTTTGTGTTGTTTTTGGGGTTGGGTGGTGGGGGGGGGGGGGTGTTGTACTTTATTAATGTAAGTTCATATAATGATGTAATAAATGTTGTTGTTATTGTACTATGTATTTACTAATATTTTAAACGTTTAATAAAAAACATTTTCTAAATGATTTTCAAAAATATTTTAAAATCTGATTAATCAATGTTACATAAATATAATTCTTAGATATTCAGAAAATATCAGAAAACTTAATTCAAATATTTTTTATAAAGCAATTTAAAATATTTAACAAATATTTGCTTAAAATATTTACGTTCGATTTACTTTAAATATTTTATACATGTTCATTTGAAATATTTAACAAATATTTTCCTAAGATATATTTTTAATATACATGGTGCTTCTAAATTGATGCGAAATATTCAACAGGGTTATTTTTCAGTGAAAATTAAGGAGGAGACTTTCATATAAAGTTTTGTTCAAAACCACTTTCCCTTCAAGTTACAGCCATTTAAAGTTAGGGGAAAAACAGTTTTTATTTAATATGTCTACTATGGAAGAAGTTAGAAGAATGAAATTTGGCAGAATAATTGATGCTAATAAAGTGACAATTTTTGGCGGTTTTTGTAACCCTGCAAAGTTTATACAAGAGGATGAAAAAATTAACCAT
>JALBCR010000355.1:357500-572848 GCA_030710515.1 Abscondita cerata
AGTTTTGCATTTTGGCAAGCGAAAGATTGACAAGAGGAGGAGTTTAAAGGTATTGTTATTTTTCTGGCACCATTTTTTATTGTTTAGAGTACTAAGCAAAATTAAGACCTACAAATTTTAACCGTTATCGGTGAAACAATTTTGAAATGCTCGCTTTCTAAACGACAGCAGTGATGGTTATGCACGTTCAAGATTCCATCTCTTCGTCTGTCCACAACCTTTATTTACGTGAATCGATGATTTTTCCAGAAATGTGACAATATTCAAAATTTTTATTATCGTTAACCTGTTATGTGCCACTGTTGTCAAAATTGATTGTTAAATTTTATAGATAGTTAGATGTTCTTCTGTATTATGTACGGGTGATTCATAACTATTGGGACATAGGCTAAGAGCGGGTTATTTAAACTAAAATATGACTATAGGACCCAATATTCCTTAATAAAATATTGCTGTGGAAAAAGATACAGAGCGTTAAATTAAAATATTTTTTTATTTTTGTTAATAATTTTACTGTAAATTTATCAATTCTTATCAAAATTGGCAAAGAGGTATAACTAAGAACATTATTTTATGTACTATTTTACAATTTGTTGTAGGGGGCGCTACGTGAATAATTCCTGATGATGAAATCGACTGGTAACTTTTTTTGAGAAAACTTTTTAGTGATTTTGATTAGAGAATATGAAGTAAACATCATTTCTACACAATATTGGTACTCTTGTTTAAATACGATAATTTCATCTGTTTCCGAGAAAAACGCAGTTGAACAATTCGTAGTGTCAGAAGGGGATTTCAAATATTACTTTATTTATTAAGGGTAATTAATTATGCTTCTCTGTAAATTTTGATAAGAATTGATAAATTTACAGTGAAATTATTAACAAAAATAAAGAAAAACATCTAACACCTTGTATCTTTTTCCACAGCAATATTTTATTAAAGCATATTGTGTTTATGGTCAAATTTTGGTCTAAATAATCCGCCCTTAGCCTATGTCCCAATAGTTATGAATCACCCTCAAAAACAATTTTTTATTTTATGCTTAAAATCAGTTTGATATCATCTATCACAATGAAGTTGTTCGGTATTTTTGAATTATGATGAAGAGAACTTTGTGTGACCTTTAAGCACCAATAAATCTAAACGCCTAAAAAAAACTTTAAATATCTACAGTAGAATACAGCCTAACTTTACAGTGAATCCCATGACTACAGCAATGCAATATTGTCCCAAATAGTAGTTTTCAACTAAACATAAACCCGTCAGTCAAAATTGATCCTTCTATTGTATTACTTATCATACCTTGCTGAAGGCGGTCTTACCTGCTACTCTTTTCAGCGGTTTTATGAATTACTAGTCTTAAGCCGTCTCACTCTTTGTATGTGAAACTGACAACACTAACCCTAAGGTTTAGCATTGGTTATCTTTCGTATACTGTAAAGTTAGGCTGAAATTCATTATAGAAGACGTAGTAAATTGAAATTTAATTATCTAACATCTAAATCTCAAAAAACAAAACTTTTTCAAACACCATGTAAATATACTCTAAACTGCTAACTTTTTTGCAATTAGAGCAACCTTGCATCTTCTACCGTTTTTAAGATCCTTATGCTGTTTATTCTTATCTTGGACACAGTGTATAATGTTGGTAATTCTAAATAATACCAGACATTTGTAATTAATAGTTAAATAATTTAGTAAATTAATTTATAAATTAATAATGCAGTAAATGCTTAGTGGAATTAAACTGAGATTCACAAAACCAAACTTGTTTCTAATTTTTACATATAAAATGAGATTCGTCATCAAAGTAGGTGTCAAAATGATCAAAGTAAAACTTTTCGTCACTTGCTACGAAAAGTAAAATTTTCGTTATTTATCAGGTATTTTGACAATAGCTTGTAAAACAATAAGGTTGACAGTATTTCAATTCCTAGTACGTATGTTTTATTCCTTTTTAACAATTTTTTCCAAATTAATAAAAATGTTTTATACAACACGTAACGGTCGTCACGCACTTTGTGACTGGACTATACGAACTCGAAATGGGTCGAGAAAAATACGGGTAATAACTCAAATGCTAATAAACAACTTGATATTTAATACTTAGATAATTTCATAGTAAAAAAAATTATTAAAGATAATGAAATTACAATTCATAAAGTTTAGCAATAAAAATTTAAATTTTAATTTGACTTTATAAATTATAATCAATATGTCTATGTTTGTTACATATTTAGTAAAGTATTCTAAAAGAAAAAAAAAGTTACAAACTAATTAATAAAAATAATATTTATTGAATTTTTATTTTTATAAAAGAATTTATTCTCTAACAGAATTTTAATTAATTTTAAAACAACACAATTTCTTTGAAAATACTTAATTTGATAAATTATCTCCTTCATTTCGTAGGACGTCTTATATAAGCAAACACGATAAAGTAAATGCATTTGATTGAGTACTGATTAATGAAGTTTTGTTCCAATATCCGTAGTTTTTGAAATAAAGGGACTTGGTGGACCCACATAAAAATATCCAAATTTAATTTGTTTTTAAAGAAACTAATCGATATCTGTAAGCAATATTTAAACAAATTTGATCTAATCCATACAAATAACACCACTTTCAACTAAAATAATTCGTTTGGTTATTATTTCGTTAGTCGAAGATTCAGTTGGATTTGGACTCTGATATGTAACTAGCATTGAAACCCAACGTTGACCGGGTTACGCAGGTCCACGTACGCCTACTCTTGCTTGTAATCAGAAGGATTTACTACCCTTAAAATCATGTAAGTCAATTTTTAGCCCTGGGGAGTGCTCTGTTTGGGCGCCCATAAGTAACAAACCAACAGACAGACATACACACAATCACCCATATTTCGATGGTCATTTTGTACAGGAGAAATGAGGGTGAAGAAGTAAGAAAAGTGGAAATTCAGTGTGTAACGTTTGTCAAACTGTGTCGTTTTCCGGTATATAAACCATAATAAAAACGAAAGGTTTAATTAAAAACTAATACTTGCTAAAGACAAAATTAACTTGCAGAATAGTAATCTCTAATTTTACTCTGACAGAGATGGTCAATCTGAAAATATGGCATGAGCCATAAACGTTTGAAAATATATAGGAAAATTAGGTGACTAGATCGTATATTAAGCAACCTCACCTTTAAAAGTAGTTTAGAGTATTTGTTGGAGTTGGCTAGTCAAATTGAAGTATAGCCACCAAATGGTAGAGATAGGAGAAAAATGCCAAGAAAATTAACTGAAAAAAATTAGAACTAGTAGTTAACGTTGTACTGCTTTCGGCCCATGGGGACTCAAAAAATTATGACTTTTTTTGTTTGCAAAACCGCGGAAAAAAAATTAAGTTTATAAATATTGAGAGAATGAAGTTTTTTAATAAATCTGAGTCTAAACTGATAAAATGTTGATGAAAAGGCTTTGTGAATAATCTGTCTTTTTCTATCAGCATGCAATAACCTCTTGATTCAAAAATTGATTATTATATACAAGCACTAAAACAACTTTTATAGGATTTTAAAATCGATGGGGTTCAAGTATAAAATTGTAAATAATCGAAAATTTTTTTGTAAATAGAAACAGGTAAAAATTTCAAAGTTTTGGTTTTCCAGAAAATTCATGCAATTTAAAAATTCTGACGAAGATTATCTGTTCGTGAATTTAGATGCAACTTGGATATATTAATCAATGGGTACACATACTGATCTACAAGGTAACCCATCAAAATTCAAAAGCGAGAAGAACCGATTTACAATACTAAAGCTTGGGTGGTTAGATGGATGTAATTTATTTTTAGATTAAAAAAACAACGTCAGGGATTATCATAAAACCATGACTGGAAATCTCTTTCAAAGGTGGATCCAAGAACAACTCATTTCTGCATTGGTTCAGACTGGTAGGAAAGTCGTGGTAATTATGGACAATGTTTCATGCCTAGGAAAAAGGAAATGATCAACTTGGTGAGTAAAAAATTGATAAAGACGTAGACCATTATCAAAATTTAAAGCGAAAAGAACTCTGGGAATAAATAAAACTTCGTCAAACCTGCGTCAAAATTTATGTGATTGACGAAACTTTAACTTCAAGTTTTTTGCTTGTTTCCATGTCACTGTCAATTCAACCCAATTGAACTAGCATCGCATGTAGAAAAGACTATTACAACAAATTTCAACCTTTATCTAAAAATATTCATCTTATTGCAGTATTCCGGCGAGATCTAAAAAAAATGTTGTAGACATCGTTAAGAGCATGTTAAAGTAGAAAATGGACACGAGAATTCTTCAAAAATATTCCACCTATTATTATTTTACTTAGAAGATTTTCATGATGACGTTAACGGCAAAGAAAATTGTGATTAATTAATTAATGCTTCAAAGAATTTGGTGAAGGCATATGCTAGTTCCAGTTTCTTTCTACGGCGTGATTGTTTTATTTGCTTTATTATATAGTAAATCTGGCAACATTGTATTGTCGTTACTTTTAAAATTCTTAACCTCAATAAGTTGAGAATTGTTAAATTGTACAAAGAGTGATTTTTGCCAGACAATTATGACCACCTATTATAGTTTCCGACCAAACTTATACCCAAAAGTAGTCCCTAAAAAAATTGCTTTTATTTAAATTTTATTTTCTTTACTATTAACGAAACTTCTGGTAATAGTGCCTAATAAACGTATTAAATACATTACAATAAATACGTATTTCGTCATCAGAACAAAATACGAATATCATTCATTTAAATAAGTTCAACTTTAACACTTTCTACTGCTATGCGAAAGTTAATTCTACAAAATAAAAACAATTACTAAGCGTAATTAATTTGAGATTCAATGTTCTTCTAAATTCTACTAATTAAGTTTATTGTACAGCAAATTTGGCACGTGCGGACAAGTTGATAAATTAATAAATTCCATACTTTGAAAAAATATAATTTAACAAAGAATTTTATAAGAAGTTAGTGATATCAGTTTCGCTTTGAAATGCAAATAATAACATTTTACTTTTTATTTTAATTACATTTAATACCGAAATGCGTTAAATACAAAGAGATTGCGGATCTCCAATATTTTCTTTCTTTAAATTGTAATTAAATCATAACAACAAACTCAGAAGAAAAATAAAGTCTCAAGGATCAACTTTCCATTATAGAATTTTCTTAAAGTTATTAAGTAATAAAATTCAGTCGATTAAGTTTTTGTGTTATTGTTATATAACAGTAATTTGATTTTGTTTAGTGTATTACAATTCGATTTGACGATTTATGGTTTGATAAATAAAATTGTTCAGAAAACTTTGGAAAACTTATACAGAGTGTCCCAGAACTAATGGGACATTTTAATATAAGATTTCTTAGACGAAAACAATGAGATTTCTTTATATTAACCATACTCGAAAACTGAATATTTACTAAGATACAAGGTGTCAAAGTGAAAAAGTAATTTTAGTTTTTTCTTATTTAATTGAAAACTACTTGAGATATTTTGCAAAATTTTGCATAGTGGGGTTTTTTGGTGTTGCAAATTGAAATTTGACCATAATTTTACTGTACTCATAAGATGGCGCCACAAAGGCGTCTAAAATTTTATTTAAACACACATATTTTTTTTGTGTTTAATTTTAGGGCTAGTTTTTCTTAAAATCATGATTCTACAATTATCTGTGCATACAAAAGTCATACTTGTTTGAAGTCTGTAAATGTAGCCATTTTTGAGATATTTGGGATTAAAATGTTAAGTGCATCAGTTTTTCTCACATTTATCCAGGCGATTTTGACAAAAACAATTTAATACCAACTGTGTTGACATTTTAAATGATTACATGCGAGATAAGGGTTGCATTTACAGACAAGAAAGTATTTTAAAATTTATTTTAATTATTCTGAGTAAAAGACTTAATCGCTGTTTAACGAACACAAAACTAATTTATTTATTTAGAAAAACTTACAAATGCTAAGTATTTTTTTTTTGTTTATTCTAATAAACTACTCCAAAAAATAAATTTGAAAAAACTGACAATATTGTTAAATGGATTTCAATTGCACTAACATTTTAATCCCAAAAATCTCGAAAATGGCTACATTTACAGACTTTAAACAAGTGTGACTTTTTTATGCACAGATAACTGTAGAATCGTAATTTTAAGAAAAACTAGCCCTACAATTAAACACAAAAAATATATGTGTGTTTAAATAAAATTTTGGAAGCATTTGTGGCGCCATCTTATGAGTACAGTAAAATTATAGTCAAATTTCAATTTGCAACATTAAAAACTCCATTATGCAAAACTTTGTCAAAATATCTCAAGTACTTTTCAATTAAATAAGAAAAACTAAAATTAATTTTTACTTTGACACCCTGTATCTTAGTAAATATCCATTTTTCGAGTATGGTTAATATAAAAAATCTCATTGTTTTCGTCTAAGAAATCTTATATTAAAATGTTCCATTCATATTGGGACACCCTGTATATTGTATTTATAAACTACTAAATTTAATGTGAATCTTTCTTATATGCAACTTATGGCGCAATTTTTGTACACACCTTATTTTATGAATTTTTAATTTCGAAATGTTATTAAATATTCCAATTTGAATGTAAATTACCATAAAAAATTTATAAAACTTAAAAATCAGTTCGAAAATATGTAGAAGGTTATAGTCTTAACTTCAGTAAACATTGAGAAAAATGTCTTCAAAATTTAGAAAAAAAAATATTTTATAAGGCTTCGTTTTTAAGGGTAATTAATTTACACTAATAATTATTAAAATAACAGAACCATGATGGTTTATTCAAAGCTTCAAAAAATAAATTAAAAGAAATCGTTTGTTTTTTGTTGCTTTGAATAAATAATGGTTCAGTCAATTTAGATTATAAATGAATTCATTATCTATAAGAAAAAATATACATTTTGGATCCATTTGGGACATCCTGTACAGTAATAGAAATTTTTTTTTCTTATCGATTAAAAAAAAATGTGAGGATGATGGGAAAATAAAAAAATACAAATCTGGCCTATTATTGATAATTAAGCGCTTCTATTATATTTATAGTATACTATGGTCGTAGTTTATTAAACTGAAACACATTGTGTTATTATTATCATTATATACGGGAAAGTCAGAATGGAAAAACACGGAAAACATTTTGACAAAAACTATTTGCATACGATTTATGCGATAAATCACACTGTGCATTTATGTACTGTTTCAATTAAGTTTTGTCATCTTACCTTGGCCATAATTTTTGGCTTCAATTGACCGGAAATTGACTACCGTGTAATTTAAACTTCCACGTATTCGTCGGAAGTTGATAGGTTTTTCCCGGTCAAATACTCTTTCAATTGATTGCCATAGTTCATTAACCAGGAAGACCCATGTGCAAATATAACACCGTGAAATGCATATCTGAAGTACAAAAGAAATTTTACTATGACCGTGACCGGTCCGTGACAGTGTAAATAAGCCTTAAGTTCAATGTCAACTGTTGTGGTAATTTGCAAAACCGAACATAATCTATTTAATACAAATTTTCGCCTGAGAAAACAAAATCACCAAGCATCCCAACAACTTTATTATTAGGAATGGAATGATTGTCATGGAAAGAACGTCCTGTATTGCGAGTAGATTAGGTCTTTGCGTAAGTCTAACAATTCCTTCGCCCTTTTTTGATAAGGGCTAAGAAACTTCTTAGAATGTTTGAGACCTGGTAAATTACTACAGGTTCCGTTGACTTGTTTGTTGGCCCAGTTGGTAATAATCCCCTGGGTAATCCCTCTGGCTAAAGCCGTACATAGAAGATCGTCTTGTAAAAGTTTTTGTTGCCCCTAGTTTTAATCTGTTTCCTCATTACCCCATATTCCCTGATAGTCAGGCACCCAGACAAGTTCAACTTTGTTCTTGTCCGCCTGTTGATTTAGGGTTTGATGGTACTTGTGTAGCACTGTGATCTCAAGCTGTTACTTTGTAATGCTTTTAATGCCGCTTGACTGTCTCACGTGATGTATATATATTGGTGAGGAGATGTTTTGCCACCATGTAGATGGCGTGTATTTCTGCTTGAAAAATGATGGCGTCAGCTCGTGTCTTTTAAACTTCTACCCCACCACTCCTGCCTCCACACAATTTCCAGTCTTCTCTAGTGGGAAACCAAACATTGTATTTATGATCAAAGATCATTTTAGGGTTTGTCTGGTCGCTTACTGCAGCCATATCTAATAAAAGAGTGGTTATAAGAATTCTTTGATGGCCTTTGAGGTTGCCTTCTTTAAATTGGTATATCTCATGTAATTTGAGAGTCTGCTTCACAGCTTCCTCCTTAATTGCCACCGGTAAAGAATCCAGACTGAAAAGCGGCGGTAGGTGTAATTATATGGCACCTATGGTGAGCATACATGCAAGCCTTTGCACCTTTGCCTACTTTACTCCACCGAACTGCGGACGCATAAAGGACTCCATGTCTAACGACCTGCTTGTAGATCCAGTTAGTTGCCCTGAGGTTTAAAACCCACGTTTTGCCAACCATTTGGCGGCATGACCATAACGTTTTTATGGCCTGGTTATTTTTGCCAGGTGACTCTCCTACGTTAATTTTTGGTCCAGTGTCACCCCCAGGTATTTTACCCTCTTAGAGATGGAAATAGTGATTCCATTTAACGGGATACTTGGAATATTTAAATTCCTTTGTTTAGTAAAAACTACAATTGTGGTTTTGTTCGGGTTTATGTTCATGCCATCTTTTAGACACCAATTGCGTGTTAAGTTAATGGTTTTTTGCCTTTTCTCCTTAATAATTTTACTCCTCTCTACTTAGGTTGTTCAGTAGTTCATCCACTACCAGTAACCACAGTAGTGAAGATATGACTCTCCCTTATAGGCAACCTCTTGTAGTGCCTATCACATGGTTATCGCTACCAAAACTGGTAGATACCTGTCTACCCATCAGCATGTTATTTATCCATTGCATGATAAATTTGTAAATCCCTCTTTTCTTGAGAGACTGGGTCATAAAGTAATAGGCGGCGTTGTCAAAAGCGCCCTCTATGTCCATAAAGAGCGATAGGGCTATTTCCTTTGACTCATGTGCTCTCTCTATGTTTTTACAATCTAATGTTAAGCTCATATCGTTGATTTGCCCTTCTGATAGGCAAATTAGTGTTTATAAAGACGTTTAAGCGTTAGTACCTCCGTTCTGATATATTGGTCCATTAGTTTCTCCACTGTTTTAAGCATAAACGACAAGAGACTTATTGGACGGTATAACTTTTGTTTTACGATCTTTATGTGTAGAAATATGACTTTTACTTTCCTCTATAATTGAAGAACATGGCCATATAGAAAACTAGATCTAAGTATTTTGATCAGTGTTGCTGGTAGGATGTCATGCCTTGGTTGAATGAGTGCTGGAAGCACTCCATCAGGGCCAGGAACTTTAAAAAGCTTAAAGGTCTTTATCGCCCACTTAATCATTTTAGGTGATAGAACTTTATTTAAATAAATAGAAATAATAATTCCCAACAACTTCAATGGTGACCGAAATTTCAAACTTTCACTTTTGTGGATTCCTATCGTTTACCCCATTTCCTGTCCTTCAAATTCAAACCAATCCGCACATACAAAGGTATTTTTCTAGTTTGGTTGACGAGTTGATTAACTGACATTTACTTATCTACTTTGAATTCTCGTTTGTTCGCTAAACGTTGACAACTACGGTTACCATTTTGACACTGTCCAATCCCGGAAGACTTAGTTCTTATACATCCACGTATTTTAGTCTGCTAAACAATATAAGCAAATATCCATTACTTTGGTTTAATAGTGGTGGGGAAACAATATAAACTCACCCGCCAAGACAGTACCGCTACACAACAAATACAATATGTTGGAAATAAAATTATCTGCAGTTAAGTGCGTTAGCTGTTAAGCAGGCCCCTCGGGTTCAATTCCCGGTGCAAAAATCAAATTTTTGGGCCGTACTCTCTCGCAAGGCAATGGCAAACTAGCGAGAGTATACTTGCCTAGTAAACCTCTCAACTAAGCCGTTCGGAATCGGCGTTAAACTGTAGGTCCCGTGGTATATGTGTCTACTGTCACGCACAACACATATACATGCGAGGGGTGCGCAACGTCCGGTAACAGATATGCGACTTTAAAGAAGAAGAAGAAGAAAAAATAATTTATTTCTAAATATATGTTTAACATACTGGTCCTTTCGTTTGTTTCGTGAAACACGCGTTTAAATAGTGCTATATAATTAACTTAGAGAACAGAATTCTGTGATTGTCAAAATAATTCTTGGTAATGAAAAGGTTTCTCCAATAATACAATCTTTTGAATTTTTATTTTTACACAGTCTAATTATATTCGACAGTTTCACATTTGTTCTCTAATTTTATAGTGCAAGTAACATAGTTTCTTCAAACCAACCTAACCAGATCACGGAGAAACAATTTAATATGGGAGAAGATACAAGCATATGATTAATATGCAAAGTTAGGTTTTATGAAATTTTTAACACTTAAATCTATCGTCAGAGCATCTTTTATCAACTTTCGTTTTAAATTAATAGGCACCTTGTACTGACATACCTCAAAAGACGAAACATACGTGGGTAAGTATTGTTTTATGAATAACCAATTTTTAAAATTTTATTAAAATTTATCACTGTTTTCCAAATTCAGGTGTTGTTTATTTGCTGTTTATAAAATTTTATTTAAATCGATACAGAAGCTTAAAAAAAATTTAAATAATTTCTTTTCACATTAAAAATCCTAGGTTGTTTGTTCTTGATGAAAAAATTGAAAACCATATCATTGCTGCCAACTAAGGACTACTATTAAAAATCTCCAAATCAGCTCACTTCGATGTGGCAATTTCGCCAAAACACCGACGCTTATAGGAAATCATCTCGATGCTCACAACTCAAGGTGAAATCTGCTCAACCCGAAATACTGTGACGTGAGTTCAAACCGATCAATATTTGTTTAATGGGTGCTATAGGTGTTGATTTTCAATTTTTTATTAAAACGAAACTCAATGACTTCTTTTCGGTTTGCAATTTTGTATGTGTTAAAAAAAATTACAGCAAATTATAAATATTTGAACAGACAACTGAATTATCATGAATGAATCATTAACTGTTAACGAGATAATTATGAAAAAATTGACCTACATGCTCAAATAAATTTAAATTAAATCTAATGAATTTTTCATAATTTGTTATAATTAAAAAAAATGAATACAGTAAAAATGAAACAACATTATTGGTCATTTACCAACATGAAGAAGGAAAATGAGATAATGAAGAAGATTTGTGGATGATTTGTGTCGATCTAAAAATTGTGAATTTTAACCTTGGGAAGTAGAATGGATATACAAAGTTTATATCTTTTGGACAACAGAGCTAAGAATTGGCGCTGGGTTTACATACAAATGATCTTTAAGAAATATTATAGTTTGAGGAAGTTAAATGTAATTACAGAACTCTTGGTTGCAAGAATAGAAAAAAGTACTTCCATCTTTGTATGTCAATTTGAGCCTTATGAAGCATCTTTATTGTATTTCTGACCTCAGATGAAGGAGTTTGTTATCATCTGCAATAAACAGCATTAATGAATGAAATTAAATTTAATACTTACAATGATTTCCCAAAAAAAAAAACTTATATGGTGTTTGTAGAGAACAAGATATAAAACTATGGAAGATATATATCAAACAAGATGGTGGCAACCCAATAGTTTTCAAGAGTCTAATTTAAATTCCAAGTCTCCTCTTATATTTCTACACTGTTCCTACAGAACAATTTGTCTAACCCTTCAAAATATGTTTGAGTTTGAGCGATCACCTTATCGTCGGAATTCACCGGTTTCTGAGCTACTGCCCTTACCTTATCTTTGAACGCTGAATAAAATGGTAAAGTCAGAAAAAAATATATTTATTTAAAAAAATTGAAATACTTTACGATTCTGATGATACCCTTTAAACACAACAAGCATTGACTTCAAGAGAATAAACCGCCATGTTAATCCCGATAATGTGAGAAATTCCCGAGGCGACCGTAGGGGCCGAGGGCATATTAAAGGATTAACGAGGTTTATTCAGAGATGCATACAAAACTGTCGTCCCAATCGCCCTCCATAGTTAATAATACATACAGGAAAAACATTTTTTGATGCTTGACAATTATTATAGAACCAAGTTTGTTTATATATCAAAAAAAATTTTAGTTTTCCGGCATTTTTTCGGAAATATTGAGAAAACAAAATTTTTTGCGTTTGATTTGCATAAAACACAATAAAACCAACAAATAAACTTTAGAATCCAGCAATATTTATTTATTAATCTAGCAATAGACGGTAAAGAACAAAAACATTTTTTTAGGACGGACTTTGTTGCAATGGCCTACAGAAAACAAAAGATTAAAATTACAAATATAGAATTATTTTAAAATAGTCCTAAAATGATCAATTCTTCCATTCTAAACCCAATTTAAACAATTTTTACAATATTGCTTCGATAATAAACTCATACAAAAACATACAAAATTTCCGAAAAAATGCCGAAAAACTGATATTTTGAAAAAGTCGTTATTTTATTTTGAAAATTTACACATAGACGTATAATCTAATTTTGAACAACTTTTCTCTTAGGCATTTTTCAATATCTTGTCTTCTAACCTCACTTTTTACATATTTAAGAAATATTTTTCCCATTTGATGCAAACTCTTTGCCGGTCACTGTATAAATAGAAAATGCTCAACTCAACCAATAGGAAAAAAAATACCTTCGATTGTCGCAACCTACTAGAAGCTTCTAATGAAAACTTACACAGGGTGTCTCTAAATTCGATATCATAGTTTCTAGTGCGCGTCTTGACTTGAAATGCATGAATATGCCTCGTTTTTGATATACAAACTGATAAAGTTAAAAAAATTGATTTTCTTAATTTTAGAGAACGGTTTTTGAAACTTTACTGCAAATTTTAGCAAAAATGTTATAATAGATAACGTCTAACAATTTGGCATAGAGCATTATTTTTGAGTTGCTTTCTAAATTTTATCTACATTTAAACGTTTTTTCGATTTTCTGAAAATCAGTTAGTTCTAGTGAAATGCAATAAGAGGTTTTTTTTGTACCCTATTTATTGCTCTTTCAAAAGTAGTAGTGAGTTTTGACATTTAGCCAAAATTTGTAAAGTTTCAAACAACCGTTTTCTAAAAAATAAAAAAATTCAAAATTTTTTAAACTTCAATGTATATCTTAAACGGGGTATTTTGGACTCATGTTTGTATAGACTTTTCGTTATAATTTAACGCCAGGAACACGTACTAAATATTACATTAAATTTAGGGACACCCTGTATACAGGGACTGTATGAAGATCTTCAGCAACTTTTTAATTTGAACCGTAATAAATAAAAATGACAAATATTGGTATTTTTAAATTTTATTCCCTAGGGAATAAAGTACCAGACTATTAATCAAAATAAAGGAATCAAGTTGAACAAAGTTTTAGTTTATTGCCGGTTGGTAAGAAAGTAAGATTATTTAAAAACTATTACCAATTGGTTGAAAACTCCTTACTATAATTTTTCTTTAGATATTTTCTCAAATAACTTGAACCTTCTATAGGAGTATGAAATGGGGTTTCAGGTAAACACAAAAATGTTTTTAGCCAACGTATCGACTGAATTAGTCCAGTTTTTGTCAAGGCATCTGTATCATTAAAAGAAACATAATTACAATCTAAATCTAAAGAAAAAACTATTAATGTTTGTCATATTAGTTTTTATTATACAGAGTGTGGCTTTTCGGCCATGTGTTTAAAAAGAAAACTTTTTATCTAAAAAAAATTTTAAGGAGGAGTTGACTATTCTAACCCTTTCTAAACATACTTTCAAAATATGAAGTTTTACTGATAAATAATGTTTACCAATTTTCGAGTCTTTAGTAAAACCTTTTTAAATCGTCGAAGAAGTGTAACTTTTCCGATGGGAATTTTTTAAAAAAAATTTATACTAAATACCCACTTTAATTTTCATCACAGAATTACCATTTAAAAAATTTTGGTATTATTTAGATACACTCTAATAGAAGAAATAGGAGTTATTAAGAAACAACTGAAAAAATAAGCTGGAGGAGCTATAAGATATTGGAAAGAGTGAGGAATAGTAAAAATAATAAAATTTTGAATTAAATAACGGAAACAAATTGAATTCCGAAAAATAGAACCCAGAAGAAAAAAAAAGTTAGGTGAGAAAAGAAGTAAGAATAATAAGGTAAAAAGGGAAAAATATTTAAAAGAAAATAACACACAAAGAGGCAAAGGATACCAAAAAAAATATTAGGATTAGAGAAAGAAGATACAATAGAAAATATACGAACAGAAAAAACAAAATTCGAAGAAAAATGAAGAAAGAATATATAGAATGTGTGAAAATTATTGGAAAATATAAAATCTCTGACCCGAAGATTGTGTAGAAAGAAGATGGTCTGAGGTGGATGAAAGATGTAGAAAAGAGATTACGGTGGTTCCTTACTTGTTATAACAATCTACTATCTTTTGACTATTGTTATTTCATTTTACATTGCACGATTTGGCTTGCGCAATAAGAAAAGGAGAACTCTTAATAACAGTAATCAAAGAAAAAATTGAAGGTAAAGACGCTAAAGGTGGACCAAGATTAGAATACACAAATTCAATAATGGAGGATACTGGATTCAATATTCAAAAATGAAAAGAAGGTGAATGGACAAGAAACAAGTGCGAGGTTGAATTCTAATTTCAACATGTAATTGTAATTTTAATAATTTTAATTTACAAGTAGAAAAAGATCTGTTCACTAAACAGTTCGTAAAGCTTGTCAACTTTGTTTCAATTGGTTCATTCTTTTGCATAGCTCTATGAGCGGGATATTTTTACTCTACGTCTTATGAAATAAGAAGGGGTTTCTAAAACGAAAATTTAGCAATCCCTTTTTTTTACTTTTCGATGAATTAGTGTTAGTAGAAGGAAAAAAAAAATTATGTCCGATTTTTATTAAACTTTGTAGATGGGCTTTTTTTATAATTCCTCAGATTTTATTAGATTTTGGGCAAAATCTATATGTAGCCAAAAGGGCCGTTAACTACACACCGATTTTCGAATTTTTAAATGTTTAGAAAAACATTCATTTATACATTTTTGCTTCAAATAAAAGTTGTTTATAATTTAATTATACACAACTTCTGTTAAAAGTTTTTTGGATCCGATAAGTAAGACACTAATTATTATAACAATATCTCCACCAATATCCATTATACAGAATGACCCAGGTTTGCGTAATTGGTCCATAACTTTTTTTATATTGAAGATATCGACATGTGGTTTTCAACACCAAGTAAGCACACTTGCGCTGCACATTCTAAAAATATTTTAATTATATACAAAATGTTTCTATACAGGGTGGTACACCAAAGTTATGTTTTTTTTCACATAAAACGCCGTGTATGTTTTTATAAAATTAGTTATAGCATAAAAAAATAATAGGACTTTGTTTAGAATAATATGAGTCAAGCTGTTTTCTTTTCGGCGTTGTTTTGATAGTAGGCTATGAATAGCTACATAAAATTTTAGAATAACTTGAAAATTTAATAAATAGCCGAATTTTAATGCACATACGCACACACTATACAGGGTGTAGAGAAACGAAAAAAATTAAATAACTGGTTCCTTTTTATAAATGGAACATCCTGTGTTTCTCTTCACAAGTTTATTAAGTATTTTATAAGCTTTCCATTATTATGCAGGAAATACAAAAACTAACGGATGATAGGAAGTAATGGAAAGAGAAGTACAAGATTTAACTGCACCAGTCTTACACATGAAGTGTAAATAGGCCTAGGACTAAGAAAATAAGATAAGTATTTGAGATATTCGTTGACAGGACCTCTTCATAACAAAATAATTTTTAAAATGTCATTAACGATCCAGAATCACCATACAATTTGCATATCAGTGGAAAGCTTATAAAATACTTAGTCGACTAATGAACCGAAATACAGGGTGTTCCATTTATAGAAAAAGAGTTATCTAAGTTTTGCGTTTTAACCCTGTATATTTTGGAAATCAAAATTCGACCATTTTTAAAACTCTAGGTTATTTTAAAACTTTTTCTTGCTAGTTTGTCGGAAAATGTCCATGACCCACTCATCAGTGATTTATCAAATGTGAGTCTGTTTACTAACAAAAAGTTTTATTTTATACAAAGTTCCATATTTATTTATGCTAAAACTATATAAAATACAGAGTGTTTTGTTTAAAAAACATAACTTTGGTTTACCACTCTGTATAGAAACACTCTTTATATAAACAAAATATTTTAGAATATGTAGCATATGTGTGCTTACTTGGTGGTGAAAACCGCATGTCAAAAGCTTCAATAACAAAAAAGTTATGCACCAATCACACATCCTTGGGTTACCCTGTATAAAAAAAGTTGAAGAAGAAAAGTTGTTGGAAGTTCTGTTGTCTATAGCTTATGTTTGAATTATTTTTTCTAAAACGCAATTTCATTTTCGCTTTGTGAGAGTGAGAATTTTTTTAATAAATGTGAATTTATAAATAAAATGTCAGGAAAACCGTGGTACAGATTTTTATAAATAGGTATAATAGTGCAGATCTGATTAGATTTTGGGCATAATCTATCAAGCCCAAAGTTTAGTTTTTACTTTTACGTAAAATAAAATATTAATTTTTGTTAATAAACTGAAACTTTTTAATTAATGTTTTTGATAGTAAATCTAAGCTTTAATATTTGTCTGGAATATAAAATGGCAGTTAATTTTTTATAAAGAAATCTTATTGGTTTTTATATGAATATATTTTCAAAATTGTTTTTCTTGGTAATATTTCACTAACGGTAATATAAATTTCCCGTTGCTCTATTTCAAAATGAGTAATGCACGACATTCTTGTAACCCCATCCTTTAGTATTGATTTGTACCCGACTTAGAAAGTTCAAGTCTGGTCTAGCTGGAGGATGACATTTATACATTTTAACACCACAAAACGCATTGAGGGTATCAATTTGAAGCTCATATCTTATTAAAGTTGATTAAATGCCTGCCTCATAAAATTAACAGGCAAATTCGAAGAAATAAATTGTTTAAAAGGTTAAGCCGATGATAACGTACATACAAGATCGTTTATTTATTGAGTAACTGTTTCTTAAGTATCAACGGAAGCCTTTAAGACTATTAATAGCCCAATTTTATGTTTCCATGTATTGAATGAAGTTCTAAGAATTGCGCTTACAGAATACAAACGTAACTCACCAATAAATATGGTTTCTGGGTTTTATCATCGATCCATCCTAAAATTATATCTGCACCGTGCATGCCCCCATTGGGACTGAAACCAATTCCGACATATCCAAGAGTTCTTGCTTCGATCCTAAACAAAATTTCTTGGTGTCTAGGCTGCCATTTTAGCATAATGTCTTTGTTATCGTCGATAAATTGAAAATGGGTCCATTGGGTTGATTCGTTCGCTTGTCTTATCCTACGCAATTTTTTTCTGAGATTAAAATCTTTAAGGTGTCTTTGGTGTAATGTGTTATATTCTATACTATTTCTAAGTTTTTGGTTCTTGATTAATTCAGTTTCTTCGTAGGCCGTGGTTGATTTTAATACGAGTACCCACGTAAGGAAATGCACGGTCCACGGATAATTCATTTTGAATTTATCAGTTCCAAGCCCGAATGTGTAGGTGCGCTGAATTTAATAGTCGCGTATTTAACATATCTGAAAGAAAAAAAATCGATTAGCATAGTAGAAGAGGCGGAAAGGAAATGGGTAATTAACATAAGTGGTTTTTTTCCAAACACCGATTTTTTTCTAGGTATCCGGTGCGGATGTTTCCGCAAAAGGTACTCGCGCGGAAAAGACGTCGACAAAAGACAATGAAATGTTTAGAGTATTTCATTTTTTAAGGATTACTAAATTAACATTGTGTTTCATTCAGGTAGTGCCAGGATCGATGATTGTAACGAAAAAGCAGCTGCACGATATCGGGTCGTAATTATTCTGGCAGCTGCTTTAGCCTTATTAAACATCTTTTATTTTTGAATAATATCGTAACTTTCCACTTACCGAATTCACTGGTAATAGTTATCCTTAGCTTTAAATCACCCCGAACACCCTCACTTTAATTTCACAAATCACTGCACTCATATTCGCAACTTTAAATATCTACCGCATAAAAAAAATGTAGTAAACACGACGCCGAGTAAGCAATCAAAGACCGTCTACACGTACGTAATTTCAATTAATGAACCAAACCGGTTCATTTATAAAATCCGAATGTTACGTTTTTAAATACAGCTTGTATCCTTCGCGTCCTTAGATTTAATAGCAACTGGTCTGAGTTAGGTTCTAAACGACTTTGTCGGTGTCGTTTTTGTATTGGCTTCCCTCCAGCTACCCGACGATGGTGCTACCGTATTATATCCGTTCTATTCATGCTCGAATTGCATGATTTTTTTCGAAAAGCAATCCTGCTGAAAGAATTTAACTGACGTCGGGGGCGAGTTTCTTCCGCCCTGTACCTCAAACAATTACGCAAGAAGATAATTGGAGGGAAATAAATTTGTCGGTGCCGTAAGGTGTAAAATCGCTTGTAAAATCGTCGGCGTTTGAAATTTGCATACAATGGGTGAGTAATGCGAAATTTTTAACGATAGCCGCACATATTCAAACATATTTCAATTAGTCTATTACATTTCAACGTTATACTAAAAAAAAGTTAACAATTAATCTTGTGATTCTACGTGTTCAAAATACGTCATGGAGACTTCGATGCGTGATCAGACTACGCATAATTTCTGTAATCCCAAGAAATTGAAAACAATTATCTACGGTATTTGAGCTTATGCTAATTTCGATGTACAAACATAATTCTCACTTAATTAATCACAAAAATTTAATTGCTTCGTAAGAGCGCTTTTAATTGTAGAGCTTAAACAATAATTTAGGAGAACAAACATCAATTAGTTATTTCTGTGTAATCTCTAACAAGCGATTTGTAAAGGGCATTACGTTAACGACATGATAAATGTCCGCCTAAATAACCGAACGAAAACAAAGATCAATATAAATGGGAAATTTAATGTAAACATTGCATTTGACTATAGCTGTTCACTAATCTATTGCAATATAAAACAATACTTTTTCTGCTGGTTTTACCGTATGGCCTCTGTAAATCTTCTATTCTTCCTACATTACGGAAGCTCAATCAATATTTCCTAACTTTCCTTGTTTGACGTCGATTTATAAGCACATTCTTGTCATCTTCAGTTTCACTTAGTTTCTCTATACTAAAATTAACGAAGCAAAAAAGCTATTTCGTTTTGAACACGTAGTATGCACGTGAATAATGTTCGATCAGTGCTGAATAAACCATTATTATTATTAACGAAATTTACATAAAGAATATAATCCTGAAACAAACCACAAAGGCAACAGAAATAAAACGATACATATTTAATGTGGTGCAGGTGATTGTAGAACTCCGTAGGGTAGTGACTGTTACTATAACATCACACTATCATCTGCATCTGCAAATTGAATACTTTTATCTTTCTTCCCAGAACTTACACTTTGTAATGGTGTTGTTGGTGATTCGTAATACAAACCACCCTCATCTGTTGGTGTCAATTAACAAAACTGCTGGTCGTTTATTATGCTGCTATAAATCTGAAAAAAAATTGCACAGTTAAAATAGTATGGATTAAATAGTAGTCTCATCTTCTTTAACCCCTTGGTTTTAGTTCTAATAGATAGATTTCAATCGTTTCGTTTTTATAGTAACCCCGGTTTATTATCGTGTCGTACACATAAGTAAAATCAAAAAAATCTATTTTAATTATAAAGATTTGTGATTCATGGTTGCTTTGTCAGCTCTATATTCGCTTATATTTTAAATCATTTTATTTAGTTTTCTTCTGTATTAGTTTAGTTATTATATATTAAGTAGAGTTATACGAACATTGTTACATTTCTTTGAGAAGTAAAACTGTCTGTCTACCTTCTATTAGTTTTGTAATTCCTGAGTGCATTCCTTCACTTACACCTGTTCCTCAATATTTAAAAGCTCGGGTATAGGACCATTCTGGCATAGGGCATTTTTTAGTACTTTTATTACATGATTACATAATTCAACTTTACTGAAGAATTTAATGTATCCTTTTCATCTTGTACATCCCACTTTCCGTTTCTCCCGATCCTGTATGGGGTTCCAAATTTTTTTAAAGCACTCCCCTCGATCTCTTCGACACTTCTTTTTTTTGTGTGGCACTTTTTTCTTTACTCTTTTACTTTCTAAATATTTTATTGTCGACTAACTATTTGTTTTTAAAATTTTCTTATATTCTGTATTCCTTAGAATTGCTAATCCTGTTTCATTTTTCGTATTTTTAATTTTTACTTATTTTCAGTATTACTATTATCTTATCCAAGGTCTTAATTAGTATTCTTTGCGTGTTTTTCGAAATATTCTCTATTCATTCTCCGGTTGTTCTTCATTTTGTTTCGTTGATTCAGTTTCTCATAATTGTCAATTGAAAATTGCAATGTTTTTCTTAGTTGGTTTCTCAGAATATATCAATGCTGTGTTGTTGTTCATTTGCCTAGTCTCTTTTGTTCTTCCTATCATTTACATAAATCTAATTTTTCCTATAAATTATCATATTGTCATAATACTAAACTAAAACTAAAGTACTCACGGACATACATTGAAGATGACATTTTACAAAATAATGTGTGCCAGAACTGAGTAATGAAAAAACAAATATTAGAAACTGGTGTAACAGAAAAGAGCGGAATTAAAATAAAATGAAAGTCTTTAAATGATAGAAGAATAGTACAGAAACCACGATTTAAGAAATTTTACCAAAAAGTCAAAAAGTAGCCAAAAAAATTAGTTTACTGGATAACTATAGAAATGGGTCAGGAAAACTAGTAAGGAAGATAAAAGAAAAAACTAAGGTGTGGGCACAATACTTCAGAAAACTACTGGAAACAAAGAAAAAAGTGGAGCAAAGCATTTTACAAATTCAGAAAAGGCAGAAAAAAGCACAGAATATAACACAACAAGAAATTACACTTTGTCCTGATTATCTGTTTTTTCATTATTTTGTCATTTTTATCTTACTATGTATTTTTTTTTCGCCATTGTCGTAACTGGCGCTTGGCCCGGTCTATTATATATCTCCTGCAATGACTGTGCTGTTATATTTTATGTTCTTATTTACCTTTTGCAATATTTACACATTTACTCAATATTACTACATGAGTACTAAGGTTGGTCAAGGTTGGCATGTTTAGGTTTTAGTGAGTTTCCTAAACCTTAAAGCAAATGCAATCTACAATTGCACACAGTTTTGTTACCACACTATACTGATCTTCTGTGAAACCATGCATTACACTTACATCACAATACAATAATGAAAAATAATGTACTTATTATTTCAAGTAAATAAATAAATAACAAGATGAAATAGAAGAAAAAATTGGCAAGTAATAAAAGTCCTGTAGAAAACACCATACTAGTTCTTGAAGGAAAGAGGTTACTGTTACTGTCAAGACTAACAGATATACTAGAAAAAAGTATAAAAAATCGAAAGAATGGCATACAGGTCGAACAGAGCAGTTATATATCCCACAAATATGTAGTAATTTTAGAGAGATTGCCATAGTAGATATATTTTACAAAATTTTGTTCAAAAGGAGGCTTTAGAGAAGGCGATCCACAACTGATCAAATCCTTGCGGTTAAACAAATACAATCTACTAGTTTGGCTATATGCTGCAAAATAGTGGATAATGAATAAACAGGAGGCAAGGAAATTGGTAGCTGCTTAGAAAGAATGCAGGTAGATAAAACTCCAAAAAAGGGGTAACTGACCCAAGGGAAAAAAAAAGAAGTGCTTTGAGGCAGTAACAGGACATCTACAAAAAGACAAAATAGAAAATTGAAAAAAACAAGACAGGAAAGCATCGAAGAAGGTAGTACAAGATATGGAAATACGAGTTTGTAAGGGCAAAGAAGTCAGGGGCTTTAAAGGCCTGAACCGCTGAAATCTTATTTTCATTATTATTACTATTAAAGATCTTCTAGGCAAATGAAAAATAAACATAATCAAATACACACACAAAACACCATAGTTTTGTAAAGTTAACGTTAAGGAAAGATAATAAGTACATGACAAACATAATATAAAAAAAAGAAACAAAACACACACATTTATAACAAGAATCAAGAACAAACAAATATCAATAACTGTCAAAATATGGTAAGTAGAATTAAAGCGGTGTACGTTTTTCTTACTTAAAGTAGTAAACTTTCGCGCTACTGGTTGCACAAATTCATTTTTGGTTTTTACACTAATGTGGTCGTTGACGTAATGCAAATATTTCGAAAACGGCCTGCTGAACCAAAAAATGTTGAGTATATTTTTTTAGAATTTAATGTTGACCTAAGAATAATAATATTTCTACAAAATAAAAGCAGAGGCGTGCAACTTTTTTTCTTTAAATAGTTGGCTTAAAGTGTTATACGCCATTGATTAGACTGAATTTGATGTCACTGTTATGGAATTAATTGTATTTGTAATTGATAGGTGTGCGAAATCTCATCAGGTTAATATTTTTGTATATATTGAACACTTTTAAATTTCCAGTTCCTATATACCATATTCTTCAAACGAAACTTTATTTAATCTTATAGTGGAAGAGACTATAATTGTATCTAATAAATACGCAGTGCAACTTGAATGTAGAAGTCAAAAAAACAGGAAGTTCTTAAATCCAGGTGCTCTTAAGAAACTGATATTCTTCACACATGAATAGCAAAAATTAAAATCTATTTATAGAAAAAATAAATTTTGTTACGCTACTGGAGTTACGAGAATGAGTAAGAATGATCGGCGATTCCAGAACGGTTGGAACTTTTGTATTCTTCACTGTTTGAAAATATTTTACAACTATTGTGGCTTCTATAAAAGAGTATTTTAGTGGTTTTTGGGAACAGTTGTGAGTTGTCATTTAATGCGAGTTAACATAAATTATATCTGTCGACATGGTTGCTTAATGCGAATGCATTTACGTACGTGATCGTTAACGTGACTCCACACTAGGTGTTCATAAATTATAACGTATAATATTAATTGTGTATGTTTACCAGATTATAATAGCTGAACGTGTTAAAATAAATAATAATACGATGGCGGGTTTTTTTAAACACTTGTAACAATATGATGAACATTCATATTCTTTATGGCAAAGTTATTTGGAAATTGTTGTCAATATTAATAACTAAGCAATTTATTGACAAAAGCTCAATAAAAAGGAATCTAAAATACAACGATTTGAAATTACTTTAAACAAAAAACCTACTGGAGCAATAAAAATTTAAGATATGAAATGTTAAGGTCAAATACTAAAATTTCTCATGTTAAAACAATAATGTCGCAGATGTTCGTGATATTAATAAGGCATTTGATACGAATGCAGATATTGCCAAAATATTACCTATATGAATATACATTCATATAAAGAATCTATACGATAAAAAACCCATGGTTTTTATTGTTTCATAAAAGAACTTAAAATAATTTTATTAGCAAATATTTTGATTTCATTTTATCTAAACCTTTCAAAATATTCCTGAAGTATCTATTATTCCGAATTTTATTAACATTTGTATTTTTAGTCAAGAACGAACGTAAGTCTTAAATTTGTCTTAGTTAGGATCGATTTTAATGAGATTAAAGAAAACAATTTTAAAGAATTACTCGTAAATTTCGAAACTCGAAATTTAAACATTTTATTCAAAACGTCACAATTATATTTATTGTTAAATTTTCGGTTTATAAATGCAGCCATAAGTGCAGTTGGACTTCAAAAATGATGATAAGTCAAGCCTAGACTCAAGAAGTGGTATATGATTGGTCGATTTATGAATTTAAATTAAATAAACAATTATTTGACAAAAAAATACAAATTAATACAATGACGAAAATATTGAAATTGGTTCTGTTTTTGATTGGGAATGGGCCCTTCGTCTAGTTGACAAAGTGAAAAATGTCATCAACCAGAATTTTAAACTGAACAAAAACTTGGTAAACAAATTAGATCGATTTTTAGAAGTTATTTACTGGAGCCAAGCAATTGAAATAGTACTGAACAATTTAGCTCGACCACAAAACAAAAATTATAGATTAAGGTATGAAAAAATTGGGTTTCCTTTGGTTTATATAGGCGTCAAAGTTGTGTTCAAAACGCTTGCTTCATTATATTTTTAGCCCTAGATCTGACGCTTACAATGGGTTTTCGCTCGTCTCTGAAACGCTTCTTCTTTATCTGGGTTTGGAACGGCATCGGTGACCTTTGGACAACTCAAATACCCCAGGTAGAGGTTTTTCTGAAAAAGACATATACAACAAAGATAAATTTTTAAAAGTTTGACAGCGAAATTACCGAGCTAGGAATTTTGCTTCTTGGTCAGAAAATTTTGATAACAAACAACATAAAGACCTTGAACATGACATTTGCCAGTAACTAAATGAAAACGACAACGTGATATGTTTAGTTTTCTCCTCTTGCTCCTCAAAAAATGAAAGACTTGAATAACAAACAATATTCAATCTTCATAGTCACATGCACCTAAATGTATACACTGTAACTCTTAGAACCACCAAAAAGCCGATGTTTACCGTAAAGAAAACAACAACAAACAAAATAATAATATGAAAGCAAGGAAAAGTTTGTTACAGAAAACTCTGATTCGGAAAATGCCAATCAGACCAATTCTATAATATGATCTTACTACGCCTAACCGTGAACATCGAAATCCACATATACAAGAAAAAATATATACGAGGATATATTGAAAAATTCTTAGCCTACTATAGAACCAAACAAAATTTCAATGTCAAAATATTTTATTACTCAACATATTCTCCTCTTAATTGGATACATTTATTACAGCGAACCTGCAACGTCTTTAGACCTTTCAAAAAAATGTTTCTTCTTGGTCTGCAAACCAGACCTCCACAGCTTCTATTACCTCCTTGTTGGAAGAAAATGTACGACCTTTTAAACTTATTTCAGTTGAGGAAAGAGGTGATAGTCGGACGGAGCCAAATCGGGTGAATAAGGGGGTGTTCTAGTAATTCAAACCCTAAATCACGAATTTTTGCATGGCAACATGAGATTTGTGTGCAGGGCGTTGTCCTGCAAAAACAAAACACCTTTGGATAGCTTTCCGCGTCTTTTCTCTTTAATATTTTCCCGTAGAGTGGTCAGTAATGTCGAATAGTAATCTCCAGTTATTGTTCTACCCTTATCCAAAAATCAATCATGATTACTCCATGGCAATCCCAAAAACTGAAGCAAGAACTTTTCCAGCAGATTTTGGACACGAAACTTCTTAGGTCTTGGAGAACTAGAGTGTCGCCATTCCATCGATTGTTGCTTTGTTTCTGGATTGTAGAAATGTACCCAAGTCTCATTCATCGTAACAATTCGGTTTAAGAAGTCTACATCGTTTTCAAATCGAGCACAGATCGAACGCGATGCTTCTACCCTGGCACGCTTTTGGTCAACATTCAAACATTTGGGGATCCATTTTGCAGCAATTTTCTCATGTCCAAATTGACGTGAACCATATGATGAACGCGTTCGTATGAAATATTCAGTGCTTCAGATATCCGTTTTAGCCTAATTCGACGGTCTGATAAAATCATGTCATGAACTGCTTCGATATTTTCGGGGACTGACACAGAAACTGACCTTCCCGATTGGTCATCATCTTCAATGGAAAATTTACCTCTTTTGAAGCTTGCATTCCAATTTTGACGGTCGCATACGAAGGACATTGATCACCAAGGGTATTAAGCATATCTTCGTAAATCTGCTTACCTCTTAACCCTTTTAAATACAGGTACTTGATGATAGCTCGAGAATCAAATTTTTCGATTTCCACAATTTCGGTAGACATCTTTTTTCATTTAATTTATTGCGTGACTCTGGTTTACTTTTTTGACGTCAAACTTTACACTGACACTTCTAATAAGTTATTGTTCGTTGCTATGGTAACGCAATATTTTGTTTATGCAAGGAACTGGTCTAGGCTAACTAGATATCAATACATCCTCGTAGAATGTAAAAAAGATATTTGCAAAATTTCTAATATAATATTCAGGAAGTCCATGTAACTCTGCAAACGTTCTGGGTAACACCAAAAACAGACTTAAGTGTTGTGTCAGAAGACCCAAAGGGACCAATAACTATTGTTACACTCCATGTCCCAGCAAAACACAAAAAAAAAGATTCAGAATACTACACTTGGGAAAAAGTGTTTAGATGGAGAAAACTACAGTACAAAGGACGTTATGTGAAAATCAATTAGAAACCTTAAAATCGGTAAAGAGTTACAAAATTCCATACCTATATCAAAATAGCGTTTTCACGAATAAACTAACTTTCATCCTGCCTTAAACTGTCTTTACACCATTTACCAACTATACTCACTCTTGACCTAAGCAAAAAAAACATGGAGACGAAATACAACCTCTAAATTATGCAATTCAAAAAACAGCTTGCAAATTTAACTTACCGAGCATAAGAAATGGAATCAGATTACAAGGTACAGCATCAGATTATTCATACTTTATGGAATTCATACGTAAACAGCGGGCCATTCAATCAGATAGCCGAACTAGTTGAAAATTGGGAAACTGACAACTAAAAAATATCAGAAATCTTTACGAACCATGTTGCAACAGTCTTCAAACTATTTCTTCCTATTTCTATAACAGAATAAAAACATTATAAACAAATCAAAAATAAACAAAATAAAAAACAATTAACAAAACCTATGTCACTGGAAAAATACTGGCGTCTACAGCAAAGCTAGCAAACATGATCATTAAGAGGAAGTATAGAAAAAGTTCAATTTTAAATTCTAGTAAAATTGCAGATTTCTATACTAAATTTTTAAAATACACATCAAACCACATGTTTAAATTTTAAAATTGCACTACTACAGAATTGTACACCTTATAAACAAAGATAAACACACCTTTTATATGAGGTTCATGTTGATATCTTTCAAAAAAGTGTGATTTTTTGTTTCAGTTATGTTGTCGAATATTTTAAAGCGATTAAACTATTTATTTTCAATAAGACTTATCTTCACCAATTTAGAGATTTCTTGAAATAGGCTCACCTTTAGAATTTCAACTACACGATAAATATGCACAACAAAAACTGTTTCTGGCAAATTTGGAAACGAAAGTTCATCCTGATATTAAAGGGACTGAGTTGTTCAATAAAAACCATCTTTAATAACTTAAGAATTGACAGGTAATTTAATAACATCTAATTATGTAAGACAATTTACTTAATACCCAAAGAAAATAAAGCCAATGGGTGTGTGATAAACTCTTAAAATTTATTTTATTAACAAACAATATAAAATCAATTTGAAGTAAATAGTAAAAAAAAACAATTTGATAGTTAAGCAACGTTTGACAAGCGCGTACCTATTTATAATTAGTACAAGATCTATAATTAAAACAATTGAAAGTATCTCTAGTGGAGGGCGAAAAGTCAAATGCAAGAAATGAATTCTAGCTCAAAGTCGGAGCGTCGTGGATACAATTAATTGTCCAATCTTTTATCACCCGGCTTACAACAATTAGGGCGCCACCCTTAGTATAATAACAAACTATATGATTGGTCTTCTGAAAGTAGGGGCACAATCAGGTGCAAGTTTAAATTTGAAACAATAATTTTGATGTTTGCTTGAAGAGCGACGTAGTAAATGTAACATTAATTTTAATAAGCGTAAGAAAGATAAGACTTGTCGCAAGAGGTGTTAAATTCACACTCGCAGGGTAACTTCTGCAATCGATCATGCATAATGCGATAAATATTAAAGCTCCAGCGACTAGTTACTCGTAATTGTTAACTCCGAAATGATCCAAATGCAAGGCACCTACTACAAGACTCGTACAAGTAGTCATCCAAATAATTAAAAAACCGTAATGTTGACGGTGACCCAAAATGTAATATTTGTAGAAATCTGTACAGTGTAAGATGTTGGTTGTGAACTTTTTAAAATTATAAAATCGTTAGGCGCATTTTTAACGCAATATTTCAAATTCTTACAAACCGAATAAAAAAGTAGCCAGTGATAATTGCAGAACTATGAACGACATCTACATACACGTGTGTCGCATTATTTGAGGCTTATCAGTGTAGGCTTAAAAAATGATGATGACATTAAGTAGTACTAGTCACACACCCAGTAGAATAACCCCAAAAGTAATTACCAAAAATGGAAAAACCGTGGCAATTCGGAAGTAAACTAGAAATCAAATGCACTAGGCGACGCTTAAGAGAAATTTGTGAACTAACGAAAATTGAATGGCGTATCATACGGCAAGAACAATTTAAATGTGCCAAAAAAAATTAACTAGTCAATTTTTGCTCGTAACAAAATGTATTATAGATTATTTTCTAGAGTAGAAGTCTTCTTATTGTAGAAGTTTTTGAGGGGATGGAGTTAGTGAAACACCGTGTAAGTAAATTGCAACTTGTACAAATATTAATGTTAAAATTCAATATTGATAACAACAATCCTTAATTTACAGCACAGAAGCATTGAAGTATTTGTATGGAAATCAATAAGGTTTCAAATATACACAGTTTTCTCAAAATATGAGCTTTAATTTTAACATGGTGTGGTTTTCATTGCTACCTTAGTTATCTATTCAGCTCGGTCGCCTTACCACCACCCCCCAACCAAAATGTTGAATTTTTGATGTTTGCACACGAAAGAGAATAAGTAGCACCACAGGGTAACACAACTTTGCTCAACCCTAGCACACCTTTAATAACGTAGTTATTGAGGGTTACATCTATAATGCCAGCTTTCCTCCCCTAAACAACTAAAATTAACCCAAACACACTTTTAATAACAGGTTTATTAAGGTTACATCTGGAAGGGCTAAGGTGACGTCAGCCTCACAACAAAATTTTAAACTTTTGACGTTTGAACATTAAAGAGCTGAGCTAGCACAGGCTAGTACAACTAAAATAAACACTAGCACACTTTGCTTAACGCTAGCATACTTTTAATAACAGAGATTTGAATCTACAGAAACCTGCTCTCTCTCCACAATATATTATGATCAAAATTTTACATTCTGAACTAAAGAGGTATTCTTTAATGAAGGGTTCATTGATTACCGATTCCTTTCGAACGTTTTAATAAAGACTTACTTCTGCCAGCCCAAACATCGAAGAAAATATATGACACGGTATTTTATTGACTACAACCTCACGAAAAAAATTTGTAATCAAAAGGTTCCTACTCTGGAAAATAATCTATAATAAAAAAGTGTAAGAAGTTTCAACAATTAAAAATGTAAGAATAGAAACTTCCAGGGTAGGAGTCATCTAAAGAGCCTTCATCAACGGTATTAAACGTTACATCTTCTAAAAAAATCATAAACGTTTTACATTTCTGTAAAGATAAGTTTTTCATGTTTTCTTGTCAGGTGTGTATCCTTTTCGTGGTTCATGTGGTTTAGTGTACATAGATAAAACTAATCATTCTATTAGTACATGTATTTCAGACCATGATTGTTGTGTTAGGTCAAAACACGGTGTGACTGAGCATCATTTGATACTGGTATTTTAATAATTCCGCTTCGATTGCCAAATCTTTTTTTTTCTATAGAAAACCGCGGTTTCAAACTTTAACTTTTTTGGATTCCTACCGTTAACCCCTCTCCCTCTCTTATTTTCAACCGATTGGCGCCGAGGTTTCTCTTGTACATAATTCGAGATTTTTTCTTAATTAATCAGACTTCTTTCAGTTTAGAATTTCGCTTGCTTAACAAGTTGATTACCTGACTTTTAGTAGTCCACCTGAAACTCTCATTTGTGTGTTACAAGTTTCTCGCCCTGATGAATCCCCTTACGATAGGTGACAAAACGTTAGCAACTATAGTTACCATGTCGTCACGGCTCAATCCTGGAAGATCTTCTTTTTTAACATTAAAAATGTATGTAAAAGCAAAAACATGAGTCGATCGTTCAATAATTATAAGCCAACTAAGTGTTAACAAAAATAAAAATTTTGAATAGCGTGTTGTAAGTTTGCAAGAGGATGTACAATAGCAAACAAACACCGAGAATCACTCGACACATATATTATTATAGTTTCAAAGACACAGGGTGATCCTGTAAAATCTGGATTTTTCAAAAATGTCTGTGGTTTGTTTCCTGTTTCTGAGATAACGATATGTGGTTATCTCCATTGCGTTGCTCATTGAACTGAATGACAAAGCTATGTCTACGCCGTTCAAGGACGACATATACAGAATGCACCTTTTAAAATCACACGCAAAATAAAAAATTAAGTAAAGCAAAAAGTGTGTTACATTTTTGAAATTGGTATTTATGAGAAAAATAAAATAAATAAAAATATACAGGGCATTCTATTTAAAAAAAAGTAAGTTTGGTACGATTATTTTTTGACGTAACCCCGTATGCTCATTTTAAAAACGGTATTGGAGTCTACGTAAAAAATGCTGAAGCAATGTTTTTGCAGAAATTAAAAACTGGAAACAATTTACAGACATTTTTCTAAAATGCAGATATTCGAAAATCACCCTGTATCTCTGACACTACAATGAATATCGCCATGCGGTTTTCGCCATTGTGTTTCTCATTAAAAATAAGCCTCAGACACCAACATCCGTTTTTGCAAATCTCAATTGGATGAATGAGTTTCCCTTTAAAAGTGTCGAAAATGACCCACCCTGTAACTCATGAAATTTAAAACTTGGACACCACAATTTCTGTAAACAAAAGTTTGCACATTGTGAAGCGGGCTTAAGGGTATCATTTACAATTCAAACAGCAGGTAGTCTCAGCAGGGGTTATCTTATAGAAGGACTGTAGAATGAATCATTACACTAAGCACGTTTTAGAAAATAGGTAATTTACGTTGCTTACTTAATTTTTTTCTTTAAAGAATATATTTGAAGGTATCGCTAATTAATCACCATAGCTCGATTAATTATCGAATCAAAATTTTGTTTAGGAAATGTTTACAAAATAAAATTAGAAGTAATTTTGATTTAAAAAACGTCTACAAGCAATAACTTTTAAATTAAATCAAAAAACTAAACATGGTTATTTGGGTTGACTGATTATTACTTATTTTTAAATAAATCTAACCTACTAATTATTGTAAGTTATCAAAAAAAAATCATTAAACTCTCTATTCATAATTTTATGAAGTTTCATTTCTGTCAACACCATAATATTACCTAAAACACAACAAACCCACAAAAGGGAGGACAAAAAATAAATAATTTAATTCTCTAGCATAAGTTTGTTCGCCGTTTTGTTTAGATTCGTCCAAACCGGCTAACGCATTGGCGCGCATTTTCTTTGATGTCGGAGAAAAAACCAACAAGTTGCGGGAACGCCGCAAACCGTTTGTGGAACAATCAGGACTTGCGAATCTGTTCTAAAATTCGTACGTAGCACCGTCCAAATTAATGTTCCGATTGCCGTTCGGTTCGTTGTTCTGTTTGTTCCTCGGTTTGTTGTTCAGGTGTGTACGAAGCTTTACAATAAGCATATTAATATGAACTATATCTTATGAAAGGAGAGTTATGTAACTATAATTAACGACTTAACGTTACGTTAGTAGATTCCATTAACTATTTACACATATTTTCTTGGAACATTCGATAATTAACTATCGGGATATGATGACCCTATACTTCGCAGGTTGTGCGCAACTGGATACAAGCAAATAACTTGGAGCTGTTACCCTGGCCAGCAAAAAGCCCAGATTTTAACATTATCGAAAATGTTTGGGCTCGAATACTTGCTGTTATCCGAAGACAACAAGGGCCAAATTTTATACCAGTAAACCGTAATGCACTAATTGCAGCCATTGATACCGCATGGGAAACGATTAATATTAATTATATTGATACCTTGATAGCGTCAATGAGCAGACGCCTCCAAGAATGTATCAATAATAATGGAGGTCACACCCATTATTGATTTCTTATATTTATTTATATAGTAATACCTTTATTTAAAAAAAAGTTTTCATTTAATTTTAAACTATAACTTGGTATCTTAATTATAATTATGTAATAAATTCTTGTCAAAAAACTAAATATATACGTTGACAATAAGAATTGCCTTAGTTTTTATTTTCACTTTTTATATTAACTACAGAAAAAAATGAAACGTCATAAAATATACATTTTGTAAGGACTAAATATTATGAATAGAGAGTTTAATGATTTTTTTTAATAACTTACAATAATTAGTAGGTTAGATTTATTTAAAAATAAGTAATAATCAGTCAACCCAAATAACCATGTTTAGTTTTTGATTTAATTTAAAAGTTATTGCTTGTAGACGTTTTTAAATCAAAATTATTTCTAATTTTATTTTGTAAACATTTCCTAAACAAAATTTTGATTCGATAATTAATCGAGCTATGGTGTTTAATTAGCGATACCTTCAAATATATTCTTTAAAGAAAAAATTAAGTAAGCAACGTAAATTACCTATTTTCTAAAACGTGCTTAGTGTAATGATTCATTCTACAGTCCTTCTATAAGATAACCCCTGCTGAGACTACCTGCTGTTAGAATTGTAAATGATACCCTTAAGCCCGCTTCACAATGTGCAAACTTTTGTTTACAGAAATTGTGGTGTCCAAGTTTTAAATTTCATGAATGTACATCAATAATGTTCTGAATATGCACGTTATTCATGACACTATCTGATATTAATTAAATGGCGCGTTTCTATTAGTTCTAACGAATATGAATGCAAAAAGTAACAACTTTTAAATACTTAATGGTATTGTAAGACTTTGTTCTTTTTTTTTAGTTTAAAAACTATTGCATTGTTGTTCACATTTAATTCTCAAGCACAAAAATAAACGCATCAACAAAAACGCAACATAATTTAAACTATTGTTGTAATTATACACGTTTTCACTTCAAAGCACAAAATTCTCTTTTTTATTAATTATAACTAAACTAACAATGAACGGAAATTCCACCAAAATGTATTATTTAAAATGAGACTGTTACACCTTCCTGTTTCCGTTAATCCTCAATAGTGTCCCTTTAAAAAAATAATCAAATTTGACGCCCTCACGTTGTATGTTGTACTTTGAAAATGGTTTTATTTATGTTTTAGATGTGTGTTATTTACCCACGCTTGAAATTTTCGTTTTCTTGCAACACACGAGAATAAAAGTGTAGTCGTACCTGATCAGCTTTTATAAAAGACACAATAGCGAAATAACGGCAAATATTTTAGGAATGTTCGGTATTGAAAAAAATGTGCGAAATAATACCTACAAAGTCGCAGTTAAAGCAACCTAAAAATTAAGTTTTTACAAAATTTTGGATGTAACACACGTTGCGACTCCCTTTTCATCATCATTACTATATCCGCGCCACGTGCCACGACATCTGCTACACCGGAACCTCTTTGTTACCTGCACATCTGCCCTTAATATGTTGCCTCCCTTCTTGTCTTTCAAATGAAATTTCCCACGTATTTATATATTCCCACAACCTTTAATCCATGTGAAAAATTAGTGCTAAACTTCTCAAGTCGGAGAGTTTGTCGAAACTACTAATCTTCATGCGAAATGTTGCGGCGGTGCATCGACCAGACGACATCTAATAAAAAAAAACATCGATACCTTCTCAAGGGAATATTTTCAAACCCAAATTGTTGAAAACACTACAACGAAAGAAAGGCTTTGAAGAATAAACGTTAAAGAAAGCCATGCAATGCTTTTGTATAAAAGATTGATTCCCACGAGGGTAAAATAAGTTCTTCTGTAATCGACAGGGGCTGGTTTTTTCCTCTAATAGTTATACTGCAGGACAGAAAAAAAATTGCCGATGGCATGCAAACAAACAAAATTTGTTAAAAATTTTAATTTCTTAAAATACATTAAGTGTACGCCTATTGAATAAAACATAGTACTTGTTCATTCTCTCACGAAACAAGAGGACTGTGACTTCGTGACGTCACGGTTATTAAACTGTTTCCGTTTTTATTTTTGTTTGATCCATCTTCATATAAAATTAATTACTACGCATTCTTTTAATTACATCATTAAAAGGTGTAATTGTTAATTAAAACGTATTAATTGGTTTAAAATTATTTTAAAATTACTTGAATATGTGGATAGTGCGAGCAATTACTGAAATCAGTTTTCTAATAAATTATTAGAAAAATAAAACATAAAAACAAATTTCTTCGTAGCTTGTACAAATATTAATGTTATAATTCAATATTGATAACAAAAACACATAATTTGCAGTACAGAAGCATTGAAGTATTTGTATGGTAATCAATAAGGTTTTAAATATACAAAGTGTTCTTAAAATACGAGCTCTAATTTTAACAGGGTGTGGTTTTTATTGCTATGTTAGGTATTTATTCAGCTCGGTCACCTTAGCCCCACCTCGCTAAAAAATTCGATTTTTTGACGTTTGTATAGAAAAAAGAACAGCTAGCCCAAAATAACACAACTTTGCACAACGCTAGCACACCTTTAATAGCGGAGTTAATAAGATTTGAATCATGGGCTAAGACAACATCAGCCCCTCCTCTCACAAAATAATATTGACTTTTTGATATTTGCACACAAAAGAGAACAGCTAACACAGGCTAGCACAACTGTGCTCAACGATAGCGCACTTTAATAACGGAGTTATTGAGGATTGAACCTATGGAAGTCAGCTTCACAACAAAATTTTAAACTTTTGACGATTGAACATTAATGCACGGTTTCGTCACCACACTGTACAGGTTTTTACTAATCTTCTGGGACACCATACATAACACTTACATCACAATACAATATTTAAAATGTACCATACAATTAAATAAATAAATAAATAATTAAAAAAACAGGCTAGCACGACTAAAATTAACACTAGTACACCTTTGATAATTGAGTTATTGAGGTTTTAAATCCGCAAAAACTTATCAATTTTTAATAAGTGGGCATTAATGAGAATAGCTAGCACAGACTAGCATAACCCCCTTTTAATAGCGGAGTTATTGAGGTTTGAATCTGTGGAGGGAGCTAAGGATACCTCAGCTCTCACAAAAAAATATTAAATTTTTGATGTTTGCATACGAAAGAGAATAGCTAGCACAAGCTAGCACAACTTTGCTCAATCCTAGCAGACTTTTAATAACGTAGTTATTGAGAGTTAAATCTATAACGCCAGCCTCCCTAACACAACTAAAATTAACCCAGACACACCTTTAATGACAGATTTATGGAGGTTTACATCTTGAGGGGCTAAGGCGACCTCAGCCCCACAACAAAATTTATACTTTTGACGCTTGAACATTAAAGAGCTGAACTAGCACAGGCTAATACAACTAAAATTAATACTAGCACACCTTTGATAATGGAGTTATTGAGGTTATAATCCCACAAAAAGATACCCATTTTTGATATGTGCTAGCACAGGGTATCACAACTTTGCTTAACGCTAACATACTTTTAATAACGGAGATTAGAATCTATGAAAACCAGTTCTCCCCCACAATAAAATTTGTTACTTTTGTTTTGACCTTTAAACAAAATCAAAGTTGGGTTAGCTATTCTCTTTTATTTCAAACATAAATAAATTGATATTTTTTATGGGAGGGTTGAGGTCGCTTTAGCCTTTTTAAATTCAAACCTCAATAAACTCGTTTTTAAAAGTGTGTAGCGTTAATTTTAGTTGTGTTAGCTCAGCTCTTTAATGTTTGAACGTCAAAACTTTGACGTTTTGTTTTGGGGGGAGAGCTGAATTTTTTATTAAAAGCAAAGTTGTGCCTGTGCTAGCTATTCTCTTTCGTGTGCAAGCATGAAAAATTGATATTTTTGTGAGAGGGCTGAGGTCGCCTTAGCCCGTCCAGATTCAACCCTTAATAACGCTGTTATTAATGTGCTAGCGTTGAGCAAATATGTGCTAGCATGTGCTTACTAATCTCTTTAGTGTGCAAACATTAAAAAATTGATATTTCTTTGTGGGCTGGCGTAGCTCGCTCTAGCCCCTTCAGATTCAAACCTCATTAACGTTATTAAAGGTGTGCTAGCGTTATTTTTTAATGTTAAAACGACATTTTGTTGTGAGAGGGCTGGCTTTCTAGATTCAACCCTTAGTAACTCCGTTATTAAAAGTGCGCTAGCTTAAGCAAAATTGTGGTAGCCTGTGCAAGCTATTCTCTTTCGCGTGATGGTAGACACTTATAAATAAAGTTTTTTATTGAATAGTAAGTGCTTCACTTTATTTTTGAAGGATTCGAATAGTAATAAAAAGAAATTTGTCAGGAGACTATTAAATAACTTAGCAAAGATATACTTAAAAGATCTTTTAAACATCTGGGAACAAACAAACAAACATGTGCGAAGGTATAGATATCGTTGTTTTTCTCCTGACATTCAAACTATGTACATCAGTTCTATACCTTATTTTTTTGCAAAGGTAAGGTGGAGCCACGCAATTTACCACTTTGTAAATTAAATTTGCTAGATGCAATGTACGGCTGCTGCAAATATTTAGCCTACCGTATCAATTTAGTGTGTGGGATATATGACTCCTTTTGAGAACCCATAGATAAAACGTAAACACGAATTTTGTAATTTTTTAATTCTGTTAATGCCGCTGCTGTCCAGACACGCTTGGCATGAAACGTTACAATAATCCATTTGTGCCAGCACAAGAGAGTCAGATAGCATAATTTTTGTGTTCGTGTTTAGTAGGTGTCTTCCAGAATACAATAATTTAAGTGCACT
This sequence comes from Abscondita cerata, assembly GCA_030710515.1. Classification (NCBI taxonomy): domain Eukaryota; kingdom Metazoa; phylum Arthropoda; class Insecta; order Coleoptera; family Lampyridae; genus Abscondita; species Abscondita cerata. The sequence goes on from JALBCR010000355.1 coordinate 394,445, forward strand.
AAAACTTTTCCTCAAACTATTTGTAACGTGAGACTTAAAACAAATTTATTATAATTCCCAAATTTTTACATTTATTAACAACCTAAACCTGCTCATCACCAAGGAAGGTTACAATATTTGGCAAGGCGATGCCACAAGTAACCTTTGGCCCCAAAAGCATGACAGAAGATTTTGAAGGGTTTAACTTTAAACAATGTCTAAGAGAAATTTTAAATAATTTATCTAAGTCCTGATTTATATTTTGTAAAGCATACATAAGGTCTTTTGGATATAATGAATAATAAATCTGCATGTTATCTGCATACATGTGATAATTGCATTCATCAAGAGCATCTTTGATACAGGTAGTATAAATCGTAAACAATATAGGACTAAGGATAGACCACTGAGGAACACCTGTCGACACAACTAATGGATTAGATAAATTATCATTAACCATGACTCATTGATTTCTATTAGAGAGGTAAACACCAAAAAGTGTAACTGCCCCTTTTCTTATGCCTATATAGTGTAAAAATGAAAGTAGTAGTAATTTATCCCTTACGAAACCCTGACTGAGCTTTCGGTAGTATGTTAAAGTGATTAAGATGATTTCTAAATTGTGTGGCAATAATCTTCTCACATATCTTAGCAAGAACTGGTAAAATACTTATTAGACGCAAATCAGAATTCTTTTTCTTTGCCAAGGGAAGTACTATAGACATTTTCCAAGTGGATGGCCTGTTAAACAATGATTTACAATATGTCTAACATATGGAACAATATGTGGAGCACATAAATGTAACAATTTAATTCCCGGGGAATCAGCTCTTACAGTAGTTGATCTGTTACTACGAAGCATTTTGGTTACTATTGCATCATCAACTCACTATAAATGTCCAATTTTATATTAGAGTCATACTTACATTTAATCTGTAGATCAGATAGTAAGTCATTTTATAAACGATTGATGGATCCATTTAATGTATTGGTGTTTATTAATTATAAAATATATTTATGGTATCCAATACTTTTATTGTAACCGGTTTCGACTTTATAATAACATCAAAGTCATCTTCGGACAAAATATTCAAAAACTAATACTTTTTTGGAAAAAAGTCAAATTGACATGATAGTAAGTCGCTTACTATTGTAACCAAAAAATTATTTAATTGATGGGGTTTGATGAGTAAGTTTGGCAGTGTATTTGATTTACTAGATAAAATATTGAAGTTTTTTAGTGTAGAACAAAGTTATTTAGATGACTTGACAGTATTCAAGGTACATTTTTTTCCTTTCTAGTAGCAAAAATCGCATAGTTATGCAATTGCTTGTATTGTTATCGATCATCTATGGAGCACAGGGTCTAGTAAAGGTTCGCGTAACATATGGCGCATGAACATCAATCACAGCTAAGATGTTACTAATTAAGTATGTTAATTTATCATTTATATCATCCATATCAAAGATGGTATTGATTACAAGTCTTTCAGAAATATATCATAATTAAAATTGGTAAAATCTCTAAACTTTTTCCCGATGGGCTTGTAGATCACTTCTTTAAGGGAAATATTGCAAAAGACTAAATTATGAGCAGCAACATCATGGAAATCTCTCACACCTGAATTAAAAACAATTGTATCGTAGCCCACATTAAAATAGTCAAGTAAGGTAGCGGAGTGAGCACAAATACGAGTAGGAGCGCAGATAATTTGTTTGAGGTTTAATGAGTCTAACAAATAAGAAAAGCATATTATATTTTCATTGTTAATCTTTAGAGCAAGATAAAGATAAGGGGAGGGCAAAGACAAAAAAAGGGGGAAAAAGGGTGGGTGGTAAAAAATAAAAATAAAATAAGATCTTGTTTTGGAACATTGCGGGAATAAAAAACAAAAGTGTAGATTTTGGAACTATATAAAGGGTTTTAAAATGGTAGGTTTAGTAAAAACTTGGATGGAGGAAAAAGAATGGAGTACATGGAAAGATATAATGCCGAAAGAATATGTATGGGAAATTCAGTATGCAAAAAGAAAAGAGAGGAAGGGAAGGGCAAAAGAAGGACTAATAGTGGGGGTAAGAAAAGAATGGAAAATAGAAAAGAAAATAGAAGAAGAAAATGTAGAGGGGATGATCAAAATCAGAGTAAAGACGAAAAAAGGGGAAAAATATAATATTTTTACGATATATGGAAAGAAAATGGACACAACAAAAGCAATTATAGAAAAGGCAATAGAAGAAAGGGATGAAGGCAAGTTGATTATAGGAGGAGATTTGAATGCTAGGATAGGAGAGGAGGGAGGAATAATGGTAAATGGAGAGATAGGAAATAGGATATCAATGGATAAGAAAATAAACAGACAAGGAAAAATTTTGATAGAACTATGTGAAGAAAGAGGTTGGACAATAATGAACGGAATTTGGAAGAGGAAGGAAAAGGAAAATTTACATATGTAGGAGAAAGAGGCCAGTCAGTAATAGATTATGTGATTATAAACGAAAAAAGTAAGGAGGACGTAGAAACACTAAGAATAGGAGAGGAGATAGAATCGGACCATCAGCCGTTAGAAGTAGTCATGATAGAAGAGGGAGAGAAAGAAGTACAAAAACAAGAAGAGGTATGGAGAGAAAAGAAAGTATGGACTGAAGAGAGTATAAAAAGATATAAAGAGGAAATGGAAGGGAAGTAAATACTAAAGGAGAGGTGGAGAAAGAGATGGAGAGAATTACAGCCAGGATGGAAATGGCAACAGAGAAGAGAAAGTATAGATTAAGAAAACAAGAATTAGGGAAAAGAAAAGATTGGTGAAACGGAGAATGCGAGAAGGGGAAAAAGAATTAAGAAAAGGAAGAAGGAAATGAAAAAAGAAAAGATAGAGATAGATGAATACAGAAGGTTAAAAGTAAATTTTAAGGGAATATGTGCAAAAAAAAGAACATAAAAACAAACTGAGATAAAGATTAGAGAAATTAAAAATGAAGGACAGGTATGGTAATTTATTAATAAAAGAGGAAAAACTGAGGAAGGATAAAAGCAAATATAGATGAGGAAAAATGGGAAGAACACTGTAAGAAGTTAGTAGGAGAGAGTGAAAAAAAAGCAAGAAATGAAGAAATTAGAAAAAAAAGGATAAGACACAGAGAGGGTGGAATAGAAAAAGAAGAAATCGAGAGAGCAATAAATAAAGTAAAAAAAGGAAAAGCAGAAGGTACGGATGGAATACAAGGGGAACAATGGAGGTACATCGGAGAAGGAATGAGAGAAAAGTAAAAGAAGTATTCGAGAGAATATGGAAAGGAGAAGGGTTACCAGAAAAATAGAGAGAAGCAATAATATGCCCAATTTAAAAGGAGGGAGATAGGATGGAAGCGAACAACTATAGAGGAGTGAGTATAATGAATGGATGCGGGCTATAAAGATATATGCGGAAAAAATTGGAAAAAGAAATAGAAGAAAAGAATACAATACCGGATTGGCAAGCAGGATTTAGGAAAGGAAGAGGAACGATAGACAATATATACATATTAAAGCACATAATTAATAAAGAGTTAGCAAAGAAAGGAGGAAAGATGTACGCAATATTCCTAGACATTAAAACGGCATTTGATAATGTGGAAAGAGGGGATTATGGAAAGGATGGAGGAAGTAGGAATAAACAGAGATATAAAAATGCAATAGAGGAAATATACAAAGAAACAAGGTGTAGAACGAGGGTAGGACGGAAGCTAGGTAGAGAATTTAAGACGGAAAAAGAACTAAAACAGGGATGTCCGCTAAGTCCAATCTTATTCTCGACATACATTAGTGATCTTGAGGAGGAAATGGGAAAAAATCATGTAGGAGGAATAGTAGTAGGAAGGAAAAAGATTTGGCTTTTAACATACGCGGATGACATTGTGGCAATAGCGAGAAATGAAGAAGAGATGAGAGGAGTAGTTAAATTTATGAAAAAATACCTGGAAAAGAAAAAACTAGCAGCAAATGTCGGGAAAACAAAAATTATGGAAATTAAAAAAAAAGGAAGAAGAAAGGAAGTGAAATGGTGGTGGGGAGGAGGAGGTAGAGAGAGTAGACAAGTATAGATACTTAGGCTACAACATCAGATATGATAACAAAGATGGAGACCATATAAAAGAGATGAAAATGAAAGGAAATAGAATAGTAGGACAAGTATGGGGGTTAGGGGAAAGGATATTTGGTAAAGATATAGAGAAGAAGAGATGGACGTTTGAAAAGTTGGTAAGAAGTGTGGTAAAGAAAAAATGGGAAGTAGGAAGGAAAATAAAATACTATACGAATGTTGGAAAGAGATCGAGGCACAGAAGATAATATATTGGGAAGAAGAAAGAAGAAAATACTATGAAAGAGTGGGATACGCGAGAGAAGAGATAAAGAGATTAAGAGAGGGGGGGATAAAGATGGAAGAGGAAATAATTGCAAGAGATAAAGATACTCAGAAGCAGGAAGAAGGGCAAAAATAAAGGAAGGAAAATATAACGAGAATTATATAAAAATAGTGACTGACAAGACATTAAGGTACATAACAGAGGGATAAGGATTGAATGAATTAAGAATGATTGCAAGGTTCAGAATGGGTAATGAAGAAAATGAAAATAAATATTGGATGAGTGATGAGGAGAGATTATGCAGATTGTGTGGGGATGAATGGGAAAATATAATACATATAAAAGAGGGGTGCAGGGAAACAACTCACGAGGAAAAGGAATGGAAGTTACTACTAGGAGAGAAAGGGAAGAAAAACAATGGATGAGAGAAGTGTTGGAGAGGAGGAAAGGGATGGAGGAGAGGAAAAGAAAAATACTGAAAGTTTAGAGAAGAGAGGTATGGGAGGTTGAAGAAGAAAACAGGAATTAGTTCTGTTATAATTTAATGAAATATTAAGTTGTTTGTTATTTGTTGGTAATGTAAATTTAAAAAAAATGGGAAAAACTGAATCTTTTGTTTTAAAATTTTAAGACAAAATAAATATTTATTGAAGATAAAGATAACAGTAACACCAATACTATGAAACCATTCATATTTATAACTCATTTACCTGATAGCAGGAATTTTTTATTTTAATTATTAAAGTAGTAATCAAAAATAATAGTAATAAAGCTTTCTCATGCAAAAAAAAACTCTTGGTAGAACAATGGTGCAATTCATGAAAGCAAAAATGGTTTAGACAGATATGAAGTATAAATTAACTTAATAATATCAAATATTTTATTGTACGACTCAGATTGCAATAACAACTGAGACAGAAGGTATGTTCCTCGCCCTCTTTTAAATAAAAGCTAAACTATACTGTACAGGGTGTCCCAAACAAGGTGGCTTATTAGACGTTTATGGAGTACTAATCATATTTAAATTTTGAAAATGTGTGGTTATATATTATTCATACTGATCTTTAATGGTAAAATATTTTTGCTTATATTGCACTTCCGGTTGGTCCGGAAGTCAACATCAACTTCTTTATATTAAATGGAATGGTATGTTTTTATAATATTTTTGTATTTAGCTCCTAATTTGAAACAACTTTTATTAAGGTTTGTAATATCTACTTCTCATAGTTAAAATATCGGTAAATTTTAAAAGTATTAGTGTGTAGAATATTTTTCAAAATTTATATTTTGAACTTTATTAAGATAAAAAAAAATATAATTGGTTTTTATATCAGAAGCTTTGTCTTATCCATTACTGGGATCAAAATAAGTGCAGTGTATTCAGGACTTTCAAGATTTTTTATTTCAATAAAGTTCAAAAATATGAATTTTTAAAGAGTATCCTAATAACTTTTCATTATATGAAATTTTTGTAACCAACTTTGGTCATTTCCTAAATGATCATATAGTAATCTTAAAGTTACTTTAAAAAAAAAGCCAAAGACAGCAGGATGGTAATTGAGCTACATCGGATAAAGAAAAAGCAGATGTATTCTCTAAGCATCTTGAAACCGCTTTTATAACACCACCACCTCAACTAAATAATGATGACTCCGATACAGTAGATTTCCTTGACGCACCGTGCCAACTCTCACTTCCACTGAAACTGTTTTCAGCAATTGAAGTCTGGACTCAAATAAACTTAATTTATAACAATAAAGCCCCCGGTTATGATCTTATAGTTGGTGAAATAGTTAAACATTTTCCCAGAAAAGCAGTGGTTTTACTAACGACTATATACAACAGCATCTTGCGATTATGCTACTTTCTCCTGCAATTTAAGTTCGCCCAAATCATTATGCTAGCTAAGCCTGGAAAACCTCCCTCAGAAAACTCGTCCTATAGACCAATTACCCTTTTTCCTCTCCTATCCAAAATCTTTGATAAACTACTCTCTAAACGAATCCATGAAACAACATAATTCCTTTCTCTAAATTTGGTTTTTGAGAAGATCATTCAACAGTTTAACAAAACCATCAGATACCAAGATTATAGACAGTTTGAGGAAAAAAAAGTTTGTGCAGCGACGTTTTTAGATATACAACATGCTTTCGATAAGGTTTGGCATATGGGCCTTCTTTATAAGCTGACGACACATCTGTCTTGGCAACCAATTAAAACGCGGAAGTAGCAGCGCACCAACTACAAAGACACCTTAATCTACTAGGCGACTGGTTCAGGAAGTGGAGAATTACCGTTAATAATACCAAATCTACACAAGTGACTTTTACCAACAAACGTACAGTCCGCCAGCAAACAACAATCAACAACATTCCAATACCAGTAAGGACCGAAGTCAAATACCTTGGGTTGCATCTTGACCATAAACTTACATGGCAAACACATATTAAAACTAAACGCAAACATATTGATATTAAAACAAAACAAATGCACAGGTTATTCGGAAGGCACTTCCAACTTTTATTATTTAACAAACTACTCTTGTACAAGGTGATACTAAAACACATCTAGACCTACGAGATTCAGCTCTAGGGTTGCGTCAAGGCATCGCACACAAAGATACTTCAGAGATTCCAGTCTAAAACCTTACTAAATCTAACAAACGCTCCATGGTATGTAACTAACGAAACACTTCATACACATCTAAACATATCTTACGTTGTTGAAGAAGTACAGAGACTCTCAAGTGCTTACCACCAAAAACTAGCTGACCATCACAATGAACTAGTACAACAGCTCGCCAACATCCTAGCGACCAGAAGACTAAAGTGCTATTGGCCACACGATTTTATATTGTGTAATTATCTAGAGAACCAGCACTGGCTGGCTCCGACTCATGTTATAATATCAAATGATTTGTTCATTTCTCAATTTGAGTAGATTGTAAAAAAAGTAAGCTACCACTTAATTTTTTAAAAATATATGGGCTAGTTGTTAACATCTCATTCAATTATACATGCACACATAGTAAACTAAGTACTTTTGTTTTGGGCCTTGCTGTTTGAATTTTCTTATTTATACGAAAAAAGTTGAGAGAAAAGCAAAAGTTGTAACGTAGCTTATTTAAACAAAAACATAAATTTCTTCTTTTCTTGAACAACTTGAAAGTTGCTGTTGGTTTAAGTCTCCGATGGAATTAATTGTGAATTTGCTGGAACTAACTTTACCAGACGGATAAGCGCACGATTTATATCTACCTGGTCGAACTCCTTTCGTCGTCCATGTAAACTGGTCAGTCTAATAATGTGAAAAATATGGACCCCATTTTAGTTGGGAACATAATAATTATTTACTTTTTATAATTACCGTTAAAGCAAATAGATGAGGTAATTCAATTACGTTCTAGAGAAACTAGGAGAATTATGTGCGTTGTGTATAAATATAGGAACACGGATTAAAGTGTCATTTTTGTGCCGTTACGTTTTAGTATAATTCCTACCGCAACATTATGATAAAAACACCGACTCAAGTCAGGAATTTTTACATAATTTGTAGGATCTACTGTTGACTAACACTTATTAAATGAACCTGGTCTTCCTCTTTGCCTGGCTCTAGGGTACCAATATCTTCAACATTACTGTCTTCAATTAAGTATCTGAAGTATTGTTGATAAACTGGATAAATAAATTGAAAAAGTTTTTCCATATTCTTCTTCTGTTTCTCATTTACTGGTAGTTAATAACATCAAAAGAAAAATCGTCATTAAAGGTTTCCTTATAAAATATTTTGTAAAGCTAATTTTTTTTCAAAATTTAACCATTGGGAGACGGGAGTATTGTCTTTGTTTTTATTTTTACGTGTGACAGCTTGTTTCAATAACTTTGTTGAAAAAAAATCGTTTGTGCTATTTTACAAACAGATGGCTTCTTAGATTTGCACTTTATTGTTATTGTGTACGAATCTTCCGGTACATATTTTACCCTATTCTTAGCATACTGTTCTATTTGGCCCAAATTACGATTGTTCGGCAAGAAAGAAGGATTAGAAAGCATAAATTTATGGGCTATTACCTTAGACATTTGTATCTGCTAGCCAAAACAAGCATTGCTTAAAATTTTGGTTCTGTCTACCACATGCATTGCTGTAAGCAATAATGTGAGTTGCTTTTCTTTAAGATGTGCTTACGGATGCATAATTCTATTTCCTGAGATCCTCGTGATGCAGTTATTTCGTCCTATATGCACATGAATATTTTTTCTTCTTCACTTAGGTTGTAAACATACACGTTTCTTCTGTAATAAGCAGTAGAGCATGTCAATGTAGGATATGGCAATGCCTTTTCAAGATTAAAGATGAAGCCATTAACTTCACTCTTATTTAAAATAGACAAAGACCGATCATTGGTCAAACTTCTTCTTGCATTCTCAGCTTTACGCAAGTGCCAAGTGTGCTGAATATTCAAATTTTTTTCTTCTGTTCATCAGCCTCACAGCTCAGTTTCGTTTTGAACAAGTCACATTTTACACAAGTATAGTTTGAAGTGAAACTAAAAATCGCGATGGAATGTATGCCTATATGTTGCTTCTGAAACTGGACTTACTCTTTTCAGTTCGCATTATTCTTTGTACAATGTAAACTTGCACCTTTTAGACTCCACACTACAGTATTTAATTGTAATTGGAGTATAAAAAGGGGCGTACAAAATTTATAAAACAACCGCGAGTTAGCTTCCAGAGGAGAATAAAGCCCAGGATTTGAATTAATATGTCTATTAAAATATTTAATTTAAGGATTAATATTTACACACGGACTAATTTACATGTGATCTTGGATCGCATTTATGTTTTACCAGTCGCAACAAAGAACGCGGCGTTGATGGAGCCACAGCCGGTGTTCGGACGGTGACGGGTTCGCTTACACTCGGTTGCCCGCTGTTTAGCACGTGTCTCTCGTACGGTTGTATTTGCTGCGGTCTGTGCTAGAGCAAAATTTAATTAGCAGTTGAAGTGGTCTTTGAAAATGCGGTTAGTGCTGTGTTGCCATGACCCGTGCCAAATTCAATTAGCAGTTGAAATGGTCTTTGAAAATGCGGTTAGTGAAGATACCTGGATCTAGGGTTGAAAGAAACGAATTAAACCACTGCGTTCCACCAATAGTTCCGTTGAGAAGCAAGAAGACTGAGTACAGCGGATAGCTTAGTATAGTCTTAAGGGGTTTATTTGGATCGGTTTTGGAATCGGTAGTAGGATCGGAAAAGAATTATTGAACAAGTCATTAATAAAATCTCTTTTCGGCATTGCGCTCGCACTTATAAAGGGAAAGTTATCGCTAGCCGGTTGTACGGGGGTAATGTTAAGTGGGGCGGTGCGCACAACGTCTCTATTGACAATGTAAATTTTATGACGTGAGATAACAGTTATCTCGGCGGCAAATTTATTTAAAACAATTATCGGTTTCTGACAATAAATTGTACAATAACGTGTATAATGGGACTGATTGGCAGGAAAACTATGTATGTGATCGCGATCTTCTGATGTTTTGTTTACTGGTTTATGTTTCCCGCGTAAATCTTCGCCTGGAGATGAGACTAGTGCACGTTTCAGGGCTCTCTGTAGACTTTCATTTGATATTTGAAACATTTGTAAAAATACTGTTTACAAACATTTTGTTAGCTATCAATATTAACATAATGCAAATTTGTTATATTTTTTAAAACCCTACTTTAGTTTCTTGAACGATGTGTTTTTATCTCACTTTGTTTAACCAAACCACATAAAAAAGCATTATGTGAAAAAAAGTTTTCCATTTTCCATAAATTCTCGAAAACATTTTTTCTATCTTGTTGTGCTGTGAAATTTTTATCAAGTACCACTTTCTTCGATGTACTTACATACTCTTGTCTTAAATTTTTGTTTCTTTTAAGAGTTACGTCTGGCTTATAGTCACTTTCACTAGTACTGTAAATATCTTTTTTTGACTCACTAGAAATAATTTTAAGCGCACTTCTGACAGCTACAAATAGATAAAAACTAATACGTTTGACACTAGTCACAATTGTACTACTCTGCCTTTCAACAGAAACAGGAACTCATTTAAGTACATAATAAACTGGCGACATCTATACGCGAGAAGCTGAAGGAATCTTTCTGTGAGTTAGTCACAAAATAGATTTTCACATGGAGAATATAAATTTACGTTTTTTTACAGGGCATATTCGACCAAATTTATCGAAAAAGGTGTTAAAATACATACATCGAAATTTTTATTTTAATTAAAGATTATATAAAGACTAGAAGACAGAGAGATTAATATAAAATTTATGAGCCAAGCAAAAGTTCTTATCTAAGCAACTTAAGGAATAAACCGAGTGTTAAAATGTAATTAAAATTAGTGAGGAATAGGGATTAATGTAATTATTTAAGATTAAGGGTATTACTTCGAACCTTATTAATTACAATAAATGTATTTCGTGATTGAAACTTAATTGCCAATTATTGTGTGTTATTTAGACGTTATTTACTTTTTGTTTATTGTTGCGTGGTGGCAAGTGAACTATGCGATAAATTAAAAAATGAAAGAGAACAAACGGAACAATGATATTCCATTTTCTCCTCGCCTAATTCAGTTTTTACTGGAATGTCATAAATAAGCAACGACCGGCATAATTTACAAAGTTTAATTAAATTTTTTTTAATTAAGACCATTTAATTTAATATAAAAATTATATATAGATGACATTATCATTTTACCTCTTCGTATAAATTTAACAACCGATCCCTTTTGTGGGAATACAGCGCCCATAAATTACTTTAAAATTTTCACGTAAAATATCTATCTTTTAATTAATTCGTTCAAACTTTTATTGTGAAGTTTGTAAGTTAGAGTATTTAAGATTAGCGGTAACGAATTATAAGAGAAATCATCTTAAGAGATTTTAGTAATTGCTCAAATCCTTAGAACAATTATGTGAATGAAAACATAAAGGCAACGGATTACATTGAACACAATCCATAATAAGTATCTAATGGAGGAATAAAAAACGATCCAGTTTCTCTATGATAAAGTACAGAATTTATTTCTTGCATCGGAATCCTTTGTCTTTTACTAACTATAAGATTGATGATGAATAAGATTATAATTTACATACTAAAACAGCGTTCATTAGTCAACACTGTTTCTAATGATATGCTGAGATTTAATTGTGATTGCTTATCCAGAAGTTTATTATTATTTAATTGTATTGCTTCTTGTTTTGTAGAGTTATATGTAATTAATTACGAAGAAAATTGAGTTGGTACGTTGGTTATAATATATGCAGATTACTATATTAATTCAGCGGTTTAATTCTCTTCCATAGAAGTTTACAACTAAACTGAAACAAACAAACAAATGCTGTTTGGTCTTATTTTTCTTAAATCCCTAATCTATATTAATATTCAGGATGTTCCAATATACCGTGTACATAGAGCTACTGTAGATTTCTGGGACTATGTCGATTTAACCCAAATTACCTTAGTTCAAAGGTTTTTTTTGATAACAGGTATACTATTTGCACATAATTGGCTATTTGGTGGTTCTTTGAGATGAGAATTCGAAATCCGTTCTCATTTTTGTAGTAAATTGCAGGGGGCGCCACTTACTGAACTTTTCCATTTAAAATATTTTTATTTTTTGTGCCTTCTTGTATAAAATTTTTATTTTAATATTTTTATATTCCAACTCTTTCCGCCCACAAAGTTATACTAAATAAATGTCGCTCCGAGCAACAGTTTCTGAGATAATTGGATTTTTGCTTTGTCTTTAATTAAATAGAGTAATCGCCAGTAGCTCTACGTACACGTAATATCTGGACACTCTGTAAGTGATTATGTGTCTGTTAAGTTACTTATGGCCACCAAAACAGAGCCTCCCCCAGGGCTAAAAATTGGCTTACTTAACCAAAATTTTACGGGGAGTCACATCCTTCCCTGACATCTCTGAGTAGAACTACAAGCAAAAATAGGCCTAAATGGGTCCGAGTAACGCATGGTATTTTCCCGAGGCAAATTTGGACAGATTTTTTGCCGACCAAAGTTTTTTTGACCGTTTCGGATACAGCTTGAAAAGTTAATGTAGAGTCCTATTGATGAAATTACGTTGAATATGAAGAACATCCTCAAAATGAGCAAAAATCGTGAACATTTTAAAAAACAATATTTTAAAAATTTATGGAATAGAATAGAATATATTTATTATGTGTTTAGTTTGAAATAAACTTGACATTCGTCAAAATTACTACAACCAAGTTAAAAATAAAAATTAGATTAAAATAAATTATGATTACAACAATTCAAGTACTCCTCAAAAGTATAAAAATGTTGACTGATTAAAAATGATTTTCTGTTAATTTAAATTTTTTAACTCCATTTGTCTGATGTCCATTGACAGTTTGTTAAAGAAAAGTTGCTCCCAGTAGTGAACAGAATTCCTAAATTTATTTAATCGTTTATATGGTAAAACTATGTCTTTTATCTTACGTGTATTATGTTTATGTACGTTTACATTAAAATTGTAATGTGAGATGTTTGTTCTTACAAAGACCGATGATTTAAAAATGTAGATTCATGGAACTGTAAGTATATTGTAATTTGAGAAATAATTTCTTACATCAGCACGGTAGTCTAAGTTTGCTAAAACCTTTAGAGCTTTACGTTGAATAGAAAATACTGCTTTAAAATAGTGAAAAGTAAGGTATTTTCTGAACATTTGTTGGTACCGTTCTAGAGATATTTCTGAGTACAAATATTACTTTATACGTACGTTTGAATGGTTTAGACAATGTTATGTTTGAAACAATAACACTATTCTGGACTTCCATTGCCTATATTTTATTTTAATAGAATAAACACAACGTTTCAATTGCTATTGAATCTGCAATCGTCTTCAGGTGAATACTAACAAACTTAAAGACTATGTAACTTATATACTAACACAAAGTTAGTGAAGCAATCAAGCGTACAAAGTTAATGAAGGGAGGCGTTATTTTAGACTAAGATTAGTCAGGCGTCCAATTGAGGGTTTCCACACATTGTTAATCTCTACGCTGGGTTGACTAAAGATATTCTTGTTGTTTTCGGTAAACGCTGCTTCTTTAAATTTTCTCTTGTACCAGTGCTCTTCTCGGTGTATAATTCTTGCCTCCGACCATTTCATTTTGTGATGTTTTTCCCAGGAGTGTTGGGCAATGCCGGATTTCAAAGTCTTTCCTCTCTGCGTATGGGTTTTATGTTCCTTCAACCTGATATCTAACGGTCTTTTAGTTTCCCCTACATATGACTAGCCGCATTCACATGGGACTTTGTAGATGCAATTCTTGGAGTCACGGCTGTTGTCTGGTCTAGTTTTGGAGATCATGCTACCAATAGTTTTTGATGATCTGAATACCGTGTTAAGGTCATAATTTCTTCCTATCCGTTTTATTTTCTCAGATAATTCTTTGACATATGGAATGCTGAGTAGTGTTTTGGGTTTCTCTTCGGTCATGGCTGGTTGGTTCTTAGAGAGTTGTAGAGCAGTTTCTACCACTCGTTTCGGGTAACCATTTTGTTTAAGGTCTTTTCAAGGGCTTACGTTTAAAGTCCCCAATCCAGGGTGAAAGAGCACGCAAGATTGTTGAAAGAGCTAGCCTGGCTCTGATTAGAACGCAAATCAACTATCATCGTTGGAAGAAGGCCACACTAATCCAAGACGCTACACTGAAATTCAAAGAAATAAAATTAATCATCTCGGAAGAAGATTTAGCACCGATATTCCGAAAGATTGACACCGTCTGTTACAAGTTTCGAGGAACACAACAACTGGCTCACAACAGAAAATGGTCAAATCTATCTCGAAACCAACAAGAACTAACCAATAATCGGAAAGTACCAAAGAGAACCATTGTCAACATTTCCTCACATCTATTATCAATCACGGAGACTTCACTTTTGGAAAAAGGACTTAATTTTGCCGCTACTTGCAAAGAAGTTCCTATTCTCAACATTGTGAGTGCTGTGGAGACCGCAAAGTTAGAACCGGTACAAGCAGAGGAGTTCAAGTGGAAAGTCCGGAGTGTACTGGAGAAGAAAAGGAAAGAACAAAGCAAGATAACAAAACGGGAGATATCGGTCCTTAAAGAACTACAGAAGAATAAATCCATCTAAATCCTGCCAGCTGACAAAGGAAAAGCAACAGTAATCATGGATTCCCATACATACGACCAAAAAACAGACGAGATTCTACGACAAGGGAACTACCGACGCTTGAAGAAAGATCCCACTTCCAGCCTAGAGAGAAAGGTCTACCAGATATTGAAGAAATACGAAGAATACCTTTCTTTGAGAACAAGGACAACTCTTACGCCACACCACAGCAAACCACCGCATTTATATGGATTACCAAAAATACATAAAGACAACATGCCGCTTCGACCAATAACTAGCTCTCGTTATGGACCCACATACTAACTAGCCAAGTTTTTACTTCCAATTCTACGACCACTTCAAGATGGCAGCCCATCGTTTGTGAAGAACTCCAGACATTTCGTAGAGATTCTTGAGTCTATAGAACTACAAAAACGAGATCGTTTTGTCAGCTTCGATGTAGAAAGCCTCTACTCTAATGTTCCGGTTGAAGAATATTTAGAAATTATTCAGAAGAAGTTGCTAGAGGACGAGGAATTACATAATAGAACTTTGTTACCGGTTAAGGGGATAATGGAACTTTTACAATGCTGCCTCAGGAACTCATATTTCCAATTAAAGGACGAATTCTTTGCACAAGATGACGGTCTTCCTATGGGTTCGTCCCTCTCACCGGTAATCGCCAACATCTACATGAACTAGTTCGAGGTCTAAGCACTGGAAAAAGCGAGATTTAAACCAAAATTATAGCTCAGATATGTAGACGATACGTTCATAATTTGGAACCATAGCGACCGTCAGCTAGACTTTTTTCTACACCACCTGAACAACATTAAGCCATCCATCAAATTCACCATGGAAAAAGAAAGGGAATACTCACTACCATTCTTGGACGTCCTCGCAAAAGAAATAATGAGGATATTGTGACATCAGTTTTCAGAAAGCCAACTCATACCGGCTAATATCTGAATTACGACTCCAATCACAGTGAAACAACAAAGAAAGGGATTATTAAATCTTTTGTCGACAGAGCTCACAGACTATGTAATACAGAGGTAGGACTACAAGGCGTACATCATATGGTATGACTCCGGACTTGACGTCGGGAAATCATTTATGAAAATAATAAACAGTAGCGGGCCTAGTACCTAACCTTGTGGTACTCCAAGATTAATATTCCTTGATGACGATGTTAAATTATTAAAATGAATGATTTGGTTTCTGTCAGTAAGATATGAATCTATTAAATTTAAGCTAGTTGCTGAAACACCAAAGGTTTTGAGTTTATCAAGCATAATCGACGGTGTCACGCAGTCAAAGGCCTTTGTTAGATCATATATTGTAGCACAACAGTATTCATTATTTTCAAAAGCAGTAATTACATGTAACATGATCGTACATATTTATTATTGCACGTCTTGTTGAAAGGTTTTTTCTAAAACCAAACTGGCTTGATGAGAACTTATTCTGATCTTCACAATAATTGTAAACCTGGATGGCAAGTGCTTTTTCAAAAATTTTTCCAAAGGTGGCAATTAATGATATCGGTCGATAACTTTCTGTTAAATTTTGGTTACCTTTTTTAAAAATAGGAATAACTTTAGACATTTTTAAACACTTTGGAAATTGGTTACTAGAAATACATAAGTTAATTAAATTTGTCAGAGGTGTAACAATGATATTTAAAATTAATTTGATTAACTTCATATTGATGTCATAAATGTCTTTAGAGGAATTGGGTTTAAAACCGTTTACAATATCACGTAATTCAACATACAGGATGGGGCACTACTAACGAATTATTCTATAGCATTAAAACTACAAATAATGCTAAAAATTTAAATCGTACATATGTTACGTTTGTTTGAAACCACATTTTAAAAATATTTTGGATTGTATAGGGTTCTAGAAACACGTACCATATCAAAGTTGTTATTTTAAATAGATGTTAGTTTGTGTTGTAATATTAGAAACACAAATTTATATCGTATCAAATTTATGACAACTTAAAACCAAGAACGTGTATGTTATTGCTAAGAAATTATTAAGGAAAAGCAATTGCAGTGTAAATATTTATAATTAGATATTTTCGAAAGTTTATAAGTCCTCTATTGTAATCTTAATACTTAAAAGAAAATCCTGTCCATTAACATTATAAGGAAATGGCTTTTACTTTATGAATAAGTTTCAATAACAATAGAATATCCTTGCTTGTTTAATTTACTTCCTTTGAGTCATATTGCTCTAAGGGTTGTTACATTGGTCATTAGAAGTATGTAATAAATAAACAATTACCTACTGTTTGAGAAGGTAGTGTGAACCAATAAATAAAGTAAGAAATGTAAATTCCATTTTAGTTTAAAATTTCAAGTGTTGTGGAAATGCCACCTCATCTCGGTGCTGATTTGAAAGCGCGGATTGTTTCGGAATTAGCGGCGGGCCGTAGCGTGCGGAAATTTCACGTATGTTAGATATACCAAAAAGCACCGAGGGCATTACCGAGTAAAATGGAATCTTGAACACACTTTGAAAGAGCCATCGGAAGTGGTAGACCTAAAGTATCTACACGTGCTCAAGATCTCGAGTTGTTTCATTACGTAACAGAACAACCATTTGCTACATACTCAGGGCTATAGCAGATACACATTTTCCCGGATGCCGTATAACTGCACAAAAAGATTAAAGGAGATGGGAATAAAGAAGTATAATGCTGCTGCGAAAGAAGTTCTCAGTGACGAAAATATGAGACGTCGTCTGGAATTTGCAAGGCGATATGTGAACGAACCTTTGGAATTTTGGAATCGATTGATTTTTAGCGACGAAAAAACGTTCAATAGCCGCCATTAAAAGTTTTTAGAATTAAAACGAAGTGGTTATTTTTCTGTGAATGTGTGTTGTTGGGTTAGCGCGCGGGGTCTCGAAGTATGTTGGGCTATCGATGGACGTCTTGATTCTGCTGCGTATTTAGATATTTTGGAAACTATTATGAAACCTTCAGTCGAAGTGTTTTATTCAGACGAAGATTATATTTTCCAACAAGTAAGTATTCTTATTTCACTATACTTTCTCCAAAAAATAGTTCGGGATCTGTTGAATTAACATTTTCATAATGTATTTTTTGTTGTTAAAGGACAACGCCCTATTCATACTTCGCGGGTTGTGCGCAATTGGATACGAGAAAATAACTTGGAGCTGTTACCCTGGCCAGCAAAAGCCCAGATTTTAACATTATCGAAAATGTTTGGGCTCGAATACTTGCTGTTATCCGAAGACAACAAGGGCCAAATTTTATACCAGTAAACCGTAATGCACTAATTGCAGCCATTGATACCGCATGGGAAACGATTAATATTAATTATATTGATACCTTGATAGCGTCAATGAGCAGACGCCTCCAAGAATGTATCAATAATAATGGAGGTCACACCCATTATTGATTTCTTATATTTATTTATATAGTAATACCTTTATTTAAAAAAAACGTTTTCATTTAATTTTAAACTATAACTTGGTATCTTAATTATAATTATGTAATAAATTCTTGTCAAAAAACTAAATATATACGTTGACAATAAGAATTGCCTTAGTTTTTATTTTCACTTTTATATTAACTACAGAAAAAATGAAACGTCATAAAATATACATTTTGTAAAAACTAAATATTATGAATAGAGAGTTTAATGATTTTTTTAATAACTTACAATAATTAGTAGGTTAGATTTATTTAAAAATAAGTAATAATCAGTCAACCCAAATAACCATGTTTAGTTTTTGATTTAATTTAAAAGTTATTGCTTGTAGACGTTTTTAAATCAAAATTATTTCTAATTTTATTTTGTAAACATTTCCTAAACAAAATTTTGATTCGATAATTAATCGAGCTATGGTGTTTAATTAGCGATACCTTCAAATATATTCTTTAAAAAAAAAATTAAGTAAGCAACGTAAATTACCTATTTTCTAAAACGTGCTTAGTGTAATGATTCATTCTACAGTCCTTCTATAAGATAACCCTTGCTGAGACTACCTGCTGTTAGAATTGTAAATGATACCCTTAAGCCCGTTTCACAATGTGCAAACTTTTGTTTACAGAAATTGTGGTGTCCAAGTTTTAAATGTCATGAGTGTACAAGGTGGCCAAATATGCGAGGTCACTGGCCATATCTCAGAAACTATTTGTTCTACAATCTCAAAAAAAAAATTTTTTTTTTGTAAAAGTGATCAAAGTAAAGAGGGAGCAATTACAAGGACACAAGAAAAATAGTCAAGTTCCTCCTAGAATGTTGCGTCTTTTGTATTCCAATTATTTTTCGGATTTATAACAGTAAGGGTGGGAGAAGCCCGTAAGTAATATAACATTCAAAAAAGTTTCAAACCCTTTGTCCAAATTTGTTGAGTTTTGGTCCTAATTTAAACCACATGTTGAATGATGTGCGTTGGTTTTTTTTTTTTCTTTTTTTTTTTTTTTTTTGGTTTTTTTTTTTTTTTTTTTTTTTTTTTAGGTGTTTATTTTTTGTTGTATATTTTTTTTTTTTTTACTAATAAAAGTTCCATTACAAAATGCTATTTTTGTTTTGTGTGTTTTTTTTTTTCTTGGGAGTTTCAATCCTAAATTAATATCTTCAACTTTTCGATCTATTTAAAAAAACTAAATATTCAATAAAAATTGGGACAAAATTATGCCGCGCACGAAATAGATGGTGTTAAGTTTCCTAATAAAATCCCATGCAAATGAAAAAAATCATTTACATTTTTTTAAGTCTATAGAAATCATAGAAATACGAGGATATATTGAAAAATTCTTAGCCTACTATAGAACCAAACAAAATTTCAATGTCAAAATATTTTATTACTCAACATATTCTCCTCTTAATTGATACATTTATTACAGCGAACCTGCAACGTCTCTAGACCTTTCAAAAAAATGTTTCTTCTTGCTCTGCAAACCAGACCTCCACAGCTTCTATTACCTCCTTGTTGGAAGAAAATGTACGACCTTTTAAACTTTTTTCAGTTGAGGAAAGAGGTGATAGTCGGACGGAGCCAAATCGGGTGAATAAGGGGGTGTTCTAGTAATTCAAACCCTAAATCACGAATTTTTGCATGGCAACATGAGATTTGTGTGCAGGGGCGTTGTCCTGCAAAAACAAAACACTTTTGGATAGCTTTCCGCGTCTTTTCTCTTTAATATTTTCCCGTAGAGTGGTCAGTAATGTCGAATAGTAATCTCCAGTTATTGTTCTACCCTTATCCAAAAATCAATCATGATTACTCCATGGCAATCCCAAAAACTGAAGCAAGAACTTTTCCAGCAGATTTTTGGACACGAAACTTCTTAGGTCTTGGAGAACCAGAGTGTCGCCATTCCATCGATTGTTGCTTTGTTTCTGGATCGTAGAAATGTACCCAAGTCTCATCCATAGTAACAATTCGGTTTAAGAAGTCTACATCGTTTTCAAATCGAGCACAGATCGAACGCGATGCTTCTACCCTTGCACGCTTTTGGTCAACATTCAAACATTTGGGGATCCATTTTGCAGCAATTTTTCTCATGTCCAAATTGACGTGAACCATATGATGAACGCGTTCGTATGAAATATTCAGTGCTTCAGATATCCGTTTTAGCCCAATTCGACGGTCTGATAAAATCATGTCATGAACTGCATCGATATTTTCGGGGACTGACACAGAAACTGGCCTTCCCGATCGGTCATCATCTTCAATGGAAAATTTACCTCTTTTGAAGCTTGCATTCCAATTTTTGACGGTCGCATACGAAGGACATTGATCACCAAGGGTATTAAGCATATCTTCGTAAATCTGCTTACCTCTTAACCCTTTTAAATACAGGTACTTGATGATGGCTCGATACTCCAATTTTTCGATTTTCACAATTTTGGTGGACATCTTTTTCATTTAATTTATTGCGTGACTCTGGTTTACTTTTTTGACGTCAAACTTTACACTGACACTTCTAATAAGTTATTGTTCGTTGCTATGGTAACGCAATATTTTGTTTATGCAAGGAACTGGTCTAGGATAACTAGATATTAATACATCCTCGTACACTATTTATATTTTTTGATTTTCTTTTGTCATAAATTTGGCTCTGAAAAGAACCCAAAAACATAAGATTATTTTTGAGAGTGTTTCAAAATACCCTTCTATTATTTCTAGTGTGTAATAACATTTTTACAAATTAAAAACACATTACACGTGTTTCGGTAACAGAAGTAGAAAGTGCCGTTATGTCTACATGAAAACGCTGAGAATCATGCATTGAAAATGACGATCATCAATTAAAGCAATTTTGACGTCACTAGAGTAACTAAAAATTAGTCGATGTTTTTACTATATTTCTCTTTTTTGAGCCAAAATTACGATAAAAAGAACATCTACATACTTCTTTGATTTCTACAAACTAAAAAAAAATTGAAATATATTTGTTCATATTGTCATAGCATCCAAAGCCCATTTGTTTCGTGTACGTCATTGATTTTATTGAATATTAGTTTTTTGAAGATAAGTCGAAACCAGATAAATTATCGGATAATAATCATGTAAATTGAGGCCAAAATCTTGTTTAAACAAGCCAAATTTCAACAAATTCAAACAAAAAGTTTGGAAGTTCAGCTAATTGAAGGTTATATTATTTACCAGTTTCCCACACCCATACTATTATAGATAGAATATTTGCTTAGTATAAAAAAGATGTAAAATTAGGTAGATGGGTTTTAAAATGGTAATGCCAAAATTTAAAAATAATTTCTAACACATTTTTGTGGCCATTTTTACTAAAAATATTTTTATCCAGATATTGTAGGACGAATAGTTTCCAAGATATGGTTACCGTTTTTGTTGATTTGGTAACCCTGTACACATCAAATGATTTAAAAATCGAACTTTGGGCCGTACGACTAAGTTAAAAAAACTAATTACATAACCAATTATATTGTTATCCATCAATTGTTTTATTCCTATTGTCATTCAAAAAAGATCTAGATTCATTCAACTTAATGTTTTTTGCTTTTGGCTTATACTTTAAGATCTTCATTAATCATACGTCCAAAAAAAATTTTTGTTGAGTATAGTTTTGTCTAATCTGTTTGAAAGGGGCGATTTCATTGTTGGGTAATTGTACTAATAGATGTCGCTTTTATATTAATTATCCTACAAAAACTTATATATTTTTTTAAACGTCCATAAGTTTAGAATTTTTATTACTAATTTTTGACGGTAAAGTTGCTGTTTTTTGTACACAATAGGTTGCTATTAGCAGCGGAACCAATAGTACTTTTTCTCCCGCTCTGAGTGGACGTAAAAATAAGTTGCTAAGCAACAAAATTTATTGTAACACCAATTTAATAAATTGCACTTAGTGTATTCAATCATTTAAATGAAGTCTTTAATGAACTTCTTCCAAAGAATATACATAAGGAATATGCTTACTACTAAGTAAGAAAACGTTCGGATTAGAAAAAAAAACGTTTTTATTTTCCACTATAATTCTGTTATTGTATATTCCTGGTATAAGATGGAATATGGTAAAAAACAATACCATACAATTTTTGTTTTCATTTTATTAGTTGCATTCATTACATTGATACAGCAATCTAACGTTTTTTAACGCATTCCGACTTTATTTTTATAATCTAGTCATTATTTGATAAATATGTAGATTATGGATAAATAACACTAATTGGAACGTTTCTTTATAGCTACATAATAACTTATCAAATTTTAATAAAACCTGAAATCTTAAGAAATGTTGTCAGCATTTTTGGAATAATAACCCATATCAACAATGCGAAAACGTATATTAAGGTACCTACATCAAAGATGATGTTACAATATGCAAATGTGGAGTCTACCAATATCGCACACGTAAGCGTGCTAAAATTACATTTAAGTGTTTCGATTAAAGCTAGTAAGCAGAAAAATTTATTTACATATTGCCGTTAGGCAATAATTTCATTTTGTAGCGTTTTTTTCTAAATTCCATTTTCATGGAAACCAACTGTCATATTTAACGTTTGTAGAAAAATATTTTTTTAATTCTGAAGATGACTCACAATAATTTTTGAGTTGAAACTAGTAATAAATAATAAATAAATACTAATATTGGATTGCTTAAAAGCGTAAATAATGTATATATATATATATATATATATATATATATATATATATAAATGTATATATAATAAACTTTATTTTTTCACGTGTAAATGCATGTTTTGTAATAAAATCTTTGGGGTTTTAAACACGTGTAATAAATATTTATTACATGTGTTTAAACTCCCAAAGCATTCCCAATACAATGGTATATATATATATATGTATATATATATATAATGCATATGTTAACACCTGATGTTGTTCGTTTAACTAAACATTGTTTTTAACCAACACATACTTCTTATAACGACTCTAAGAAATATAAAGAAACTAAAGGAGCACCAATGGGATCACCTATATCACCTGCAATTGCTAATTTATTTATGGTAACTTTGAAACAAATGCAATTCAAGAATCTTCCAACAAACCAGAACTTTGGTTACGATATGTTGATGATATCTTCTCCATATGGCCACATGGTAATGAAGCATTACTAGCTTTTTTAAATTATTTAAATAATATTCATCCACAAATTAAATTTACTACCGAAGTAGAAATTAACGGAAAACTACCTTTTCTTGACGTGTTACTAATTAGGAAACCAGACAGAAGTTTAGGACATACAGTGTATAGAAAACAAACTCATACCAATAGATACCTACATGCTAATTCACATCATCATCCACAACATTTAAATTCTGTTTTAAAAACCTTATTAATTAGATCTGCTAGACTAACAGACAGCGAGCATATACACGAAGAAATGAATCTTCTGAATCAAGCTTTTAAACAAAATGGGTTTTCACGGCATCATGTTATGAAAGCAAAAAGGATGAAACGAAGAAGTGACGACGAAGTTAACAATAAGAGTACGTTTACTGTATCAATCCCGTACTTCAAAGGTACTACAGAGAAGATAAGTAACATTCTAAAGAAACACAACATACGAGTAGTTTCTGTACCTGTTAATAAAGTTAAGTCTTTCCTCCGTTCCCCTAAAGATATTATTCCTTTAGAAGATCAAGGCATTTACGAAATTCCTTGCGGAGGATGTAACATCTCTTACGTTGGACAAACCAATCGACGTATTTCTGCGAGAAGAGAAGAACACAAACTAGCAGTCCGAAAAGGATGTTTAACTTATTCTCTAGCTGAACATCATCACCAAACAGGACATAAAATCGATTTTGAAAATACAAGAATGCTAGGAAGAAAAATATTTATGTAACCGCCTCATTAGAGAACAAATCGAGATAGAAAGACGTCCTAGTTGCATTAATAAACGAGATGATGGAAAAGGTTTACCTAACACTTGGAAACCGTTATTAACTTTACCTCAGGATAGAAGATCTCCTAAATATCCAACAAATAGTACAACAAAATATGCAAAACAACATTACCATGATACCGATACGTAATGCTATTGGTTATTCTGGTCCAGCGACACGTTATAGGTCAAAATCGCATAGAAACTAAAATTGTTATTTATTAATTACTTGAAAAAGCTGCGTGTTAGCGTGGCGAAACGTTGTAATTTTAATAATTATTACACGTGTTTAAACCCCAAAGATTTTATTATAAATATATATATATATATATATATAAATTTTATTTTTGTTTTCGCTTATCGAGTTTTTAAAAGATAAATATTTTAATTAAACGAGTTTATTTAGTTGTTTTCAATACAAAGGCAGAACTAATACTAATTAAAACTAATACATTTTCTTTTCATGAGTCGATACATCCGCTGTCGATGAACTTACTTTTGATACGTTTGCAAATTATTGAGTATCAGTAATTTCCGATGTCTTCGAACTCAATTTGTTAAGTTTGCGGATTTCTGAATATAACTCCTCCATGGCCAGTGGGAAGACTGTCCTCAGGATTCGGAGATAGAGCACTTTCACATTTTTTGTAACACACTTTACTCAGTTTCACTTTTATCCTATCTTTAAATTTATACAATACAAAAATACTTAAGATTATTACTACGATAACTATTAGATAGTGCGAAAACTGATATTGAACCGGTATTTCCTTCGAATACGTTAAATCATCTTGCATGAGCTGTTCTTTAATTTTTTCGTCTAAATTAATTGGGGTGAACTCGAAAGGCCTACTATTTCTTACGCGGCTTTTGAATTCAATTTCGGTTAATTTTGGAAGGTTCAATTCTTTGAACATTTCGTTCTTACTATTACTATACAATTGGTTATTAAATTCTATTGTACATTTTTGAGGTAACTTTATAAGAGAATTTTGTTTTATTTCGATAGTGCCTCTTGTGTGGCATTGGTATTTTAACAAACATTTTTGTCGGTAATCAACAAATAGTTTGCATCATTCAATGCTTGAAATTGAGTTTTAATCTGATTCATCTTAACTATAGTACAGTTATTGATATTGTTTTGCATAAGATTATTAATACAATAATCATTACGTTGTCTATTAGAATTTTCTTTAATTACATACTTATTTTCTACTAATAAATAGTCTGATACACACACTAAATCGTTGTAGGACCATACTAAATAATCACATTGTTCTAACACGTAAGTATTGCGATAAGGAACTTTCGCAATTTTATATAAAGTTGAATTTTTATCTTCCATTATTGGAAATTGTATTGATACAATAATTCTTTCTGCATCTAGTCCGATTTGTACCGAAAGTATTGAATAATAATAATGATCATTGTCTAGATGTAGGACTTTATTCGGATATAATTTTTTGAGGAAAGCTAACTGTTTATGAAGTTGTGTGTAGGGTAAAAGGAAGGGATGTAATTGATGTCTAAAACCCAAAATAATTGCTTGCTGCAAGTCGTTCATAAAATTTTCTACTTCGTTAATGTTATTTTCCAAAATAAACAAAGTTTCTAAAATTATAATGTATTGGTAAAACAATGTATTTTGGTTATCTAAAGAATTTAGATGTTTTTGAATTATTTTCATGTTTTTGTTCGTATTATTTGCTAAAGTTTCAACCTGATCAAAAATGTTTTGTAATAAACTGGTTTTATGATTAACATTACTTATTACTTCGTCTTGTTTATCTTTTAATATTTTAATAGCTTGATAAATATTTTGCCTTTCATCGTCATCCATGATGCCAAAAAGCCAACTTGCTGCTTTTCCTATAAAATTGAATGGGGATCGTTTTTCGCGGTATGCGGAGACAAAATTTTGACCTTTAAGTTTTATTTTTTCAATTTGATTTTTGTTTGACTTAATAATCTAATAATGTTCGCGTCATGCTCTGAAGGTTCTTGCTTAGATTTGATTTCTTTGAATTTTTCTAAAATTAAATTACGTTGTGTACTTATGTTTACGATTAAGGTGTGTATATTTTTACGTTCTAACATAAAAACTAACTTATGATCAAATAAATGGTTAAATGATTTGCCTAATTCTAGTGGTACTACATAATTATTTATTTCTCTAACTTGAATTTCTTCACCTGCTGTGGCTAGGGCCAGGATCGTTAATATTAGTATCTTCATCCTGCAACAACATGTTCTTTTTAGTTCGCTTTACTAAATCTCGTTTTAATTTAGTAATTTGGTTTCTCTTATTTTTGAAAGAGATCGTTTTATCGGTCACATTATGTAATTTTATTTTATCTGCATAGGGTTTGAGTTTATTCCTTTGTGGATTTCTCCTAACGTACACTATTTGATCTGGTAAATTTTCTTCTATAGTATTTTCTGGTTGCTGTTGTTGAACTTTCTCTTTGGCCTTTAATATATTTTCTTTCACTTTTTGGTTAATCATATTCATAGTTTTATTTCTCTCGTTTACGTAGTCTTCTGTCACTTTATTAATAGTCTGATCAAATGGTAAAACATTTCTATCGTTTCCGTTGATTATTTGGAAAGGTGTAAATTTGGTTGTTGTGTGGATACTGTTATTGTATGATATTACTGACATACGTAGTTGTGTTTCGAAGGGTAATTTAGATTTTTCTACATTTGACACTCTCAATGATTCGATCAGGGTTGAGTTAAATCTTTCTACTATACCATTTGATTTTGAGTTTTCTGTACACGTTTTATGATGTACGATTTTATGGGTCCTAAAAATTCTGAAATTAAATTACTACAGAAGGAAGGGTCATTATCCGTTATTAATTTCGAAAAAATACCGTGGTGAGAAATGTATAATGTTAAATATTCCAAAATAGTTTTAGAGTTTCTATCTGGAAGTAGGTATGCTTGTGCATATTTTGAAAACGCGTCTACTATTGTTAATATTGCTTTTCCATTTATAAATAATAAGTCAGAATGTATTACTTGGAAGGGTTTGTCTGGTGTTAGTTAATGCGATCGGTAATTTTTGTGGATTACGATCAATTTTAGATAGGTTGCATATTTCGCAATTATTGATGAATGTTGTTACGTCCATTTCCATATTTGGCCAATAATATAGCCCTTTCAATGATTTGTAGGTTTCATTAATTCCTCTGTGTTTGGATTTGCCTGTGTGGTAGTAACTCATAAATTTCTGTTTGCTCATTTTCATCTTCAATATCTTCTAAAAGTTTATTTGTGATGTGTAATTTAATTGTGTTATTAAAGTGTTCTCTCATAATTCTTAAGATGTCCTTTTCGATATTACGGTTTTAAAATAAATGCTAATATTCGTATTTGGTTTAATTATTTCTTTCAAGGTGTTTACAATTTCGTCATCATTCGATCCAAAAGGTAAATTACAATAAACTCTCTTTTCAGATTATTAAATAGATTTATGTGTTTAATTATAGGTTCGGCACAACTAACATGTGTATCGAATATGATTTGATTCTTTGATAAATTTAATGGTGTTTCCTTGTATGGAATGTCGATCTGAATTTCTCCTCTAGATGTATGGATTGTTTCACTGTCGTCTTCTTGTTCGGGTGTTGCTAGATTATTGAGTATTTCGTCTAATTCTTCTATATCGGCATCTGTTGGTCCATCCGTGTTTACAATTAAGGTTTCCATATCTACGTCATTAATATAAGCTTCTTTAGGTGGTCTTGATAAGGCATCTGCCACGTAATTTTCTTTTCCTTTCCTGTATTTAATCTCGTAATTATATTCCATCAATTTCAGTTTCCATCTTGTTAGTTTTGAGTTGGCATCTTTTAATGAGAATAACCAGGTGAGAGGTTTGTGATCCGTTTCAATGATAAATTTATTTCCATAAAGATAGGGGCGAAAGTGTTTGGTGGCCCACACAATTGCAAGTAGTTCTTTCTCTGTTGTACTGTAATTCTTTTCGCTATCGTTCAAGGTTCTTGATGCATAAGAGATGGGGTGGTTTTCTTGTGTTAAAACAGCGCCTATCGCTTCGTTAGAGGCATCTGTCGTTACTGTGAATTCTTTACTCATGTCGGGGTATTTTAGAATTGGGTCGTTTGTTAAGAGCGTCTTGCATTTTTCCACACACTGGATAAAATCTTCATCGATCTTTACTTCGATATTCTTTTAACATTCGGGTCAGAGGTCTTGTGATTTTTGCAAAGTCCTTTATAAATTTTCGATAGTATCCTATGAGTCCTAAAAATCCTTTAATTTCCTTGGGGTTGCGTGGTATTGAGTAATTTTTAATAGCTTCTATTTTTTTTGGGTTAGGTTTAATCCCATCTTTAGTGATTACATGTCCTAGAAATTCCGTTTCTCGTTTACAAAATTCACATTTGTCTAATTGTAACTTAAGATTGTGTAATTGTAATTTTTGAAATACTCTTTCCAGTGACTTCCGGTGCTCTTCTAAATTTGGGGAAAAAATTATTACGTCGTCTAAATAAACCAAACAGTGTGTATTTATTAATTCTTTTAAAACATTATTCATCATGCGTTGAAATGTCGCTGGTGCATTTTTAAGTCCGAACGGCATTCTATTAAATTCAAAATGTCCCATTTCTGTGTTGAATGCGGTCTTCTGCTTTGATTGTTCATCCATCTCGATCTGGTGGTATCCGGATGCTAAATCTAATACACTAAAGTATTGCGCTCTTCCTAATTTGTCTAAAATATCTTCTATGTTGGGTATTGGATATCTGTCGTCGATAGTTTTGTGGTTTAATTGTCTATAGTCGATGACCATTCTGGTTTTTGTTTCCCAGACGCATCTTCTTTCTTTTTCACTAAATGTACTGGAAATCCCCATGGCGATATGCTTGGTTGGATAATTCCGTTTTCTAGCATTTCTTCTACGTGCTGTTTAATTTTTTCCTTGTTAGTAAATGGTGTTCGGTATGCTTTTAAAAAGATTGGTTCTTCATCCTTTGTAATTATTTTGTGTTTCGTCAAATTTGTCGAAGTTAATTTTTCTTCTGTTGTTTTGAAAATCTCTATGTATTTTCTGCATGTCTTTATAATCACCCTTCTTTCTTCGGAGTTCATGTGATCCATTCTGATAAGATTGTTTAAGTTTTTTAAATTTGAGGTATTTGTGCCACTAAATGGTTCTACATTTTCTGGGTCAATTCTTTCTTCGTGTAAATCTCCTAATTCAAATTGCTTTTCTTCGTCCGATTCGTTTTCTAAAACGATGTTAATTTGTCCGTTAAATATTTTGTACAGTCCTTCTTCTATCCTTACTCCATTAATTTTTGTTCCTTTATAAAGATGTCTTGATCGGGTTTCGGGTATGTCAAATTGTATATTTGTCTAATTCGTGGTTGTATCTTAATTTTGATTGGTTTTTATAGTGCAACAAAAAGTTATTACCATCACTTCTTGTTAGCATGTTTTTTGTAAATCAATGTTAAATTTTAATTTTTTCAAATCGCGTATTCCTATAAGAGCGTCAAAAATTCGTGAAAATTCAAAACTATAAACTTAAAATTTCCGGTTGCCTTAAATTCTTCGAAACAAGGAATTGTTGCCAAAGTTTTCATCGTACTTGTTCCGTTTGCGGTGTTTAATTTTAGATTTATAGGTTGTGTCGAATTTGGATAAAATTTTGAGATAATACGGGGTCGATAATATTAATTTCGCTGCCAGTGTCTATTAAAATTTTTAATGGTGGGTTAGTTAATTTAATGTACGGTAAGGTCTCCGTCATATTAATTCGTTTGTTGAGGTAATTTCGAAAAAATTTACGTCTGATTCGGTAACGTCGTTTTGTGGGTTATGTTCTACGTCTTCAGATAATTGTTGAACGTCTTCGTCGACTTGGTCGGGGTAAAAGTTAATAGGTGCATAATATTGATTGGATTCTGCGTCAAATATAATTGATTCGGGATCGGTTTCTTGAAAATAATTTTTATACTAGAAATGCCTGACATTGGGGTTGGTTTGGGCAAGTTCACATTTTGGTTGGGTCGAAAACGTTTGAAGGTGGTTTATTTACAATCTTAGGTTGAAAGCGAGGGTTAAAAATTTGGTTAAAACTTGTTTGTTGATTCGGATTGCTGTTAAATTTAAAATTAGGTTGAATTGGTTTTTGAAAATTTTGGTTTAATGTTGGTTGCGCGTTAAAAGAATTTCTTTGGAATGGATTAAACGGCGGTTGTTTTGGAATTGTTTTTGAATTACTAAAATTAAGATTTTGTCCTGATCTGTGTGCGAAATTTAATTCATCTTGCGCCAATGTAATAGCTTCTTCTAATGTTTTCGGTTTACCTGCACGAATTTGCATCGCGATTTGGTAAGGGATTGTGACTAAAAATCTATCTAATGCGTTAGCGATTAAAATTTCTTGCCTAACTGCTTTATTTGATACTTGTGATAAATTAAGTTTTCCTATTAATTTTCCTAAAGCTAATCTAATTCGATTTCCGTACTCTACTAAAGTTTCACCTTTATTAATTTTCATATTATTAAATTCAACTGTTAACTGTTCCAAATTTCTTGTGTCTGAAAATGTTCTACTATTGCTTCTTTAATTTGTGTCCAATTAGTTAAGTCGTCACGTGGTGATAAAATTTCTGATGCTTTACCTCTAAATTTAGAAAATATCGCGGCTCTTATTACGGTTTGCACTTCCGCTACTAGCTGGTAACGAATGTGAATATTGTCGCACGCCATGCAGAATGCATTTATTTGAGTCTCTTTACCTTCAAATAATGGGATAGTATCTAATTCTATTTTAAAAAGTTGATAATTAATGATTGGATTTGTTTTTGGTTCATGACATTGGGTTTCAGTGTTAGCCATGATTGTTTTTAATGACAACGATTCAAGTGAATTTACTAAATCGTCCAGTTTGTAATTTCTTAATTAATCTTGCACACGCAATTTCCAATTAATGGATGATATTACAAAAAATATTATAGGAAGTTCCCTATTTGTTTTAAACAACAATGTGAATATTAGTTCCTACCTTGCGAGTTGTCTTCTGCAGGTTTGGTACCAGGGCTCTCCTCGACCGAATGCTCGATGCACGTACGGTGGTCACTTGGATGGCTGGTGCTCCGTTGTTATTTCAAAATTATAACGCAAAACTCGAACGTTTACAGGTTGTTATCACTGGGAATACGTTAGTTTTCGTTTTTCACTAAGGAATTGAAATTCGCCGGCCCGTACTTGTTTTTCGATAAAACGTTTTCGTACACTTTAGACCGTGTTACTTTAAAATCCTACCGACTGCGCCAATTTTATTTTTGTTTTCGCTTATCGAGTTTTTAAAAGATAAATATTTTAATTAAACGAGTTTATTTAGTTGTTTTCAATACAAAGGCAGAACTAATACTAATTAAAACTAATACATTTTCTTTTCATGAGTCGATACATCCGCTGTCGATGAACTTACTTTTGATACGTTTGCAAATTATTGAGTATCAGTAATTTCCGATGTCTTCGAACTCAATTTGTTAAGTTTGCGGATTTCTGAATATAACTTATATATATACTATAAAAAAATAATAATAAATTAAAAAAATTTTTGAAGAAAAGTAAAAAAAAAAGAAAAATTTTTAAAAAAAAACACAAATATAATTTTTAAAACGTAAAAAAAGCACACATACATTTTTTAAATTAAAAAAAAAAAAAATTTTTAACTAAATGTATTTTTATAAAATAAAAAAAAAACAACAAAAAAAAAAACTAAAAAAAAAACACCCATTTTTTTAAAAAAATTTTTTTACAAAATTTTTTTTTTTTTTAAAAATAAACCAAAAAAATTAATTTATTAATTTATACCATCCCAACCACCAAAAAACAATAGTTGGTAGGAAACATTTAAAACATGAATCACGAAATTTGGTTGTACGTGTCTGATCATTTAGTGCTAAGAAGAATTTATTATACCAATGTGCCAGATTCTGCCGTTATTATAAAGAATTACTTTAATACGACTTCTCGTCTTTGTTTCTATCGTAGTCCATTCCGCCACAACCACCTCGGGATCACAGTTAGCCGAGCCCTCAACATATTTATGTTTTTATTAAAGTAAATATATGAATAATATAGAATCTAAAAAGTACTTTGAACCTCATTATGGAAATGATAAACAGTCGCGTTCGTATTGACGCGCATATTAACTTTCGGTGCGATTTCAATTCATTGATTGGACATTTTGTGCATCTATGCTAGATGGATAGAATTTTTAAATTGTTCAGTATTGTGAGATTCTATTTCAAAAATTAGTTAGCATCTTGGAGTGTCACTAGTAGGAATATGGAACCTTAATTTATTGAACGTCAACCGTGTGTCAAACCTCCTAGGTCTTTTTTAATTTTAACTTTAGTGATTTGCTCTGAATCAGATTTATAAGTACCAGATTTTTCATCATACTTTTTTGTAACTTTTAAGACATTCTACCTATTCTACCCTACAAAATTCATTGTAAAACTCAAACAAATATATCTTGTTTAATAATATGTCATGTTTAATATAATCGAAAGCTTTAGCATGATCAGTGAATAATACATCTACCCTTCCAGCATTATCCTTGTCCGACAAAAGTTTTTGCGTATAGTTGGAAAATGCAAAGTCAAAAATATTATTCATAATTGCATTATTTCCTATAAACAAAACTCTAAACCATTATTGAACTTAATGGAAAATCTTCCAAAATAACGCATTGAACCTTCTAGAGCTTTCATATACCTTGTTCTCTTAAAAGAAGATAATCTGTCTCCTAGCCAGGGAGGATGTTTTATATTATTATATATAATATAACTATAGTATTGCATCCTGGAAACAACAACATTATTATGGTATTTTTGCAAATAGAAACAGTTACTATAACAAAGATGAGCATGCGGTTTCACTTTTGTTTATTTCGAGTGTTGGTATCCAGTCAACCTTAACAATAAAAATGGTGAGATAATGAAAGTCCCATTTAAATTACGTTGTACTTGAACACACAATTTTATTTTTTATGCACGATTTATTTAAAAAGTAGCATTTCACACACAATTGTAATCAATGTACCAATTAGAAGTGATTAGTAGATAAAAATCAATTAAAATACAATTGTCATTATTTAAAATATGAAAAAACACCAATTACTATTTCCGTCAAAATATAAGTAGGTACCAGAAATAGTTAAGATACTTCAAATACATTGGTTGTTTTTATATACATAATAGTAGTATCAATTTTTAGCAGCGATTGAAAAAAAAAACTCTTTACATTCGTTACACTTTCGTGTTTTTTAAGTTAATGAAGTCGTTGTCTTCTTGCACGTAATTCTTACAGTGAATTGAGTTTTTTGCCAGTTAACAGGTATGATTACCTTTTTATAGTTTTTGTAGCTTCTATTATTAGTTACTTTTGTTTTTGTTGGGAGCTTTTGTATATTTGCTGCTTTGTAGTTCTTAATGATTATTCATCTTTAGTGTGGGATAAGAAATCTATTGCTATACTGTAAGTACGTACCAGTTCTGCAAGTAGTCTCATTTTATTTTATTAATAGTATTTGATATTTACTAGCTTACAGTTGAAAGATCAATTTGATCACTTTAATTTAACTGATAAAGACTCTAAACTATTAATATTGGTCGATTATATTGGCAGATACGGTACATTAAGTTTAAGCAAAAATTTATAAAATGCTCGTCAAGTACCACTAACATCAAGTAATCTGTCCTAAATTATAGATAAGAAGAGGTATCGAATATAATATCACTATAGAATCATTTGAATAATCTTTTCTCTCCCGAGAAAGTGTCGGGACCGTACAAAATTAATTTTGCACAACTGTAAACTACATATTAACACTCCAGTACAATTTATGCTATGCTGGCGAAGTTTTTGATTTATTATGGGACAAATAATAACAATAAAAAATAGGTAAAAAGTAAGCAGTAACAGTTTAGCTTTATCCTTCGTTAACATTTTCTATTTTGTTCATATCGATATCTAAATTATTAAATAAAACACAAATTTAGAAAAAATTATGCACTTTGCAATAGTTTTTTATTCTGAAAAGAAAATAGTAAACAAATAAACAAACATTACGATCAGTATTACACCCTCATGGTCTAATGTACCTATGCTCAGGTTTAAATCAGATCTTGGAGGAGTCCAATCAAATCGCTGAAATTCCATCTCATCAACATAATCATTAATACTCAATTTTACTCTTTGGTGGAATAATACCAAAAAACTTTAATGTATTGCGGTCTATTAGTGACCTAGTGTCGTCTAGGTCGTTGATTGGAAGTTCTTCCTATGTTTCGTAAACATAAGTGGTCAGCTTCTTTAGAGGTTCTTCTATATCCTATGTTAAATGTCGCTGATCATGGTATTAAGAGCTCTGGAGAAGCTAACCACTCGTGTTAGTCAAACCAACGAGGGCTTTTTGGACCTGAACCCTAGACGGTACTAGAAAAATTAAACTTAAAGAAGTTATCTAAGAAAAGGTTTAGTTCTAATTAAAAATAAAGCAGAGTATTGTCTACTAACTTATCTATTCTATAAAAGAGCTTCTCAAAAATGTTATAGGTAAACAAATGAAAACAACATAATAGCCCAAAAGAACGTAATTTTCAAAGCTAACTTGAATATCGACAATTCGACCGGAATGGTATAAATGGAAACTGTGCTCTATTAATTACAATGGACGTTAAACAAGTTTTCTGTCAGAAGGTATTTAAAAAAATATTTGACAGAAAGGAAAATAATTATAACAATAAAATAGAAATTAAAATAACTTTTGGAATCGATATTTGAACAACATCTATTATATATGCATCTATGCCAAACATAAGAAGTTAACGAAGAACAACAACAAAAGCAATAAAAGAAAAACGTAAATACCTATTTTAAATTTGATTATATATTTAAAACCAAAGGAGTAATATTACCAATAAGTTTTAGAAATATTGCTATAAACATAGAAACTATACAATTAAAAATAACAGTGTCAAAGTGCTTTGATGTAAGTACACAAACATAACCCAAACTCGTAGGAAGTACTAAGTTAAAGCAGAAAAACAGCAAACATTCCGAAACATATTTTCTGTTAGCATAATCAGTAGATACATATAATGAAAGGTAGATATTTCCTCCTATAAATTATCAGTAATTGGATTGTTCTTCGTTGAGGAGGGGCACCAAAAAACCACTATGACGTTTTTCAGGCAACGTATATATTTATATATATCAGATGATAGTTTATAAGTAAAATGTGTGTCTTGCGACATCTCGTGTAAACATTGACACGTATGAATAATATAAACTAAGAAAAATGCCGCACTTAAGTATACACCTCTGATGAGCTCACAATAAGAGCGAAATGATGCATCAGGTGTTTTTTGGTTG
Organism: Abscondita cerata; assembly: GCA_030710515.1. Lineage (NCBI taxonomy): Eukaryota > Metazoa > Arthropoda > Insecta > Coleoptera > Lampyridae > Abscondita > Abscondita cerata. The sequence continues at coordinate 429,743 of JALBCR010000355.1, forward strand.
TTTGTTATCTTGGCTTTATCGGCAACGTGTGTTACAAGCATTAAAGCTATCGCTTAGATAGCGCTTTGCACTAACACACATGCCATGATAGTTTATGTGTTATTTTGAATAAATAAAAATATCAGTAGGTTATATCTGGGTAGAAAGATTCTCAACTTATGTCCTGAAAAGATGTACAGGGGGGGCCCATACATATAACAAACAAACTCTTGCCAAACACTCTTTTCTGATGACAATTGTATAAAACACTTGGTAAAGTCTTCAGAATTAGTCATGATTGGAAACGGAGCCTTTTTGCATTTTCTAAAAAAAGCCGAACTGAAATCGCACCATGTGAATACATGAAATACAAGAAGTGCTGCATTAAAATTCTTTCCTAGGGTTTTATGCAATTTGGTAACATTGATAAATCTTTGATTTTTCGAACGCTGACTTCCATGCAAATTTAAACTTTTTCTAAAATATTTATATTGACTAACATAATTATTAATACGTCAGTGTCGGAATAACGAATTAAAATCTATTTGGCAAATCTAAAAACCTTTTTGTATCGATTGCTTCATGAACCGTTTACGAAAGTTGTTGTTTTAAAGAATTTACGAATCAGTTAGTAGTATCCTAAAGAAAATCATGTCAGCCGATGCATTTAAATAAGCGATAAATGCTCCGGTTTAGCTCCTTTGTTACACCCTTAACTGACAATTTTTTCACGCAAGATACAGCCAGCTGATATTTTTATTTATCTTAATTAATCATCTGGTAAATTTTCAATTGATAGAAATTACGAAAATATTTTTTTATATTCACGATCAGCTGACGTATATTGCACACTTTATAGTCAGCTGAAATTTTGTTTTGTTTCCTCAGGAAGTGATTAAAATATTTTTTTACATGCGTGGAAGGATACTACTGCTCGACCCACCCACGGAACCGTAGCTGACCTTCAAAAGGCTTGTTGATATAAACTTTCTAAAGTATTTTACGAGTTATAACTCGAGAGGAATTTGGTCATAAAAATCTGTTGCTGGCTTGCGGACGATATGATTATCATCATTTAGAAACGAAAACAACGTACGAACATGAGAAACTAAATAAGAAAAAACGAAAGACAAAAATCTTTAAAAATGGAAAAAAGCATAGCTAAAGTGATGTATAAAAATTCAATTTTAGGAAAAGATAAGTGAAGCAAAATTTTTAGAATATGATAATTTAACTCTTATTTTTTTATTATTTATATAAGAAAAGATATTGTTTAGTGACACTCGCGTGACGTGATATCCACAATTATGTATCGCCCAATAAACAATACTTTCGACTCTAATTGACAGAGAGAAGCAGAAATAGAAATAAAAGTATATTATAAGATAATATTGTCATAATTGTTTATAGAACAAAATATGAATAGAATAAGCTAATGCAGTGGATCTTGGATTTTTTTGTAAACACACATGTCAAACTCACTGCACCTTAAGAGCATCTTTTTCCTCAAATTATTGGTATAATTTAAAGGTGTTTTCCTTCTAAGTGGAGGTAGTATCAAAAATAACAGTCTAAAATTACATCGAAGGTCGACGTTTTGCCCAAATTTGTAAGGGCTCTACCAAGGTAAATTGTAGGTTATAAACCGTGTGGATCACGTGATTTAAAATATATCATCAAAAGTTAATGCTATCAATTAGAATTCAAAATTAATAAATTATATAAGACACAGTATTTTCTTGACAAACGAACGAATAAACAAGACAAGACCTATACGGTTTATAATCTGCTATGAGCTTCGATCAAACCCTCACAAGTTTAGGCAAAACCTCGGCCTTTGATGTAATTTTAGACCGTTATTTTTGTTACTACCTCCACTTAGAAGGAAAATTCCTTCAAATCTTACTGCATTTCTTATTATTAAAACGCCATTAATACAACCATAATGACAATTTAAAGTTGAATGGCCAGTCTTAAGCAACAAAATATTCTTGTTCTTTGAATTGGTCGGGAACACGTGAAATATTGAATGGCCTATCTTCCGGAAGTTCTTTCTCTTTGAGTTGGTCGGGAACCCGGGGAATATTGAATGTGACGCTTGACTGGAAAACTGTTTCAGATTCTATACTACTGCCATACTACGGTATTGATTTGAAAAATTCTTGCCTGAATCCTCTCTCCCACTGTAAATGTTCGAATCTTATTATTCAGGTAAGTATTCCTCCAAAAATTCAATTCAAAATAAAAATGGTCTTTGGGACCCCTTCAGTGCGGAGGTAGGAAACAAACAACTCAAAACAGCACACCTTTTTGAGTTGTTTGTTTTCTCACTCCCACTGAAATCCCAAAAGACCATTTTTTTTTTAATTTGAACCTTATTATGTTTTTTTGTTGTGGTTTTCTGTATGTTTTGGAAAAATTTGCTTCTAGTTTTATTTTTAATTTTCTTTGAAGGTATAGTTCGGCTGGTGACAAGTTACATCCAAGAGGAGTGGCTCGGTAACGAAATAGAATTTGTTGCATTCTTTCTACAAGAGTACCTTCTTTGTTGACTTTCATTTTGTGTTTAAAAGTCTGAACAAAACGTTCTACTAATCCATTAGTAGCAGGATGTCCTGGCGCTATAAATCTTTGTGTTATTCCATTTTGGTAACAGTATTTTTTGAATTCGTTACTAGTAAATACTGCAGCATTATCTGAGACGATGATATTAGGAAATCCGGTTGAAGAAAATATCGTGTAACATTTTTATTGTAGAACTGGATGTTGGAGCATCTCTTGAAATGCGTATTTCTATCCATTTGATTTCGCATCCACGCAAATTAAAAAATGATGATTTTTAAATGGTCCAGCGTAATCAATGTGAATACGCTCCCAGTTAGCGGATGGTTCATCCCATGGATGCACCGTGACTTTGATAGGATTCTTTTAAAGTTTTGCACATATTTCACAACTTTGTACTAAACGTTCTATACTTCGATCAATACCGTCTAGCTAACTGCTTCATTCGGGTGATACCAATGTATGTGGCATGTAATTCATTTAAAACGAGCGGTCTAAGTTTCTCAGGAATAACAACACGATCTCTTCGAAACAGTAAACCATCGGCTATTGTAAATGAAGAGTTTTCGGAATTTGATTGTAGAAACTTATCACTTCTTGGAGTTCTGGATCTTCGGAGGTTTCTTTTGCAATTATTTCTGCAGTGAGTGAACAATTTAAAATTGCTAAAATAGATTCTGAATAAAGCTGATGAACTTCTTCATTAATACTTGAATCAAAATTGTTTGAAATGTTAGTGACAGGAGCACACGATAAACAATCGACATTTTGGTTATCATTGCTTTTCTTGCATTGAACTGTGAAATCAAAACTTGTTAAAAATGAAGCATAACGTAACAATCGTGCTGAAGTCATTTGCGGCAATGCTCGATTGTGACCAAAAATTATTCAAAGTGTTTGATAATCAGTGGCTAAAACAAAATTTCTACCATACAAGAATCTATCTAATTGGCTATAATTTCTTTCCAAAACAGTAAGTGATCTTGAAATGTAAGCAACAGGACGTTCGAATCCATTCACCTTGTGACTAAGAACACCGGCGATTCCAAATGGACTAGCATCTGTTGTAAGAATAACTGGTAGAGTTTGATCAAAAGGTACTGATATGCGACTGCTACATATTTCTGATTTTAATTCTGCAAAAGCAGATTTGCAATTTGTTGACCAGTAGAAACGTTGATTTTTACAAAGTAATTTTTGAAGAGGGTATGATATTGTTGAAAAGTTGGGAATGAACAGGGAGTAATGTTATCATACCTAAGAAACGTCTAATGTCATCGGTATTTTCTGGGCGACACATGTTTTTTACGGCTCGTACTTTTTCAGGCAATTTCATAATTTTATTGTATTTGATCATATGACCAAGATATTCAATTTTTTCTTGAAAAAAGGAACATTTTCTTATGTTAAGATGCAAATCAAACTGAGATAATCCTTGAAGGCAAGTTCGTAAATTTATTGCATATTCTTCTTTAGTGGTACCGTGTATTATGAAATCATCAAAATACTGCTCACATTTTGAAAGACCTGATATAATTTGAGCCATTATACGGTTAAATTCGGATGGTGCTGTTTTAATTCCAAAACTTAATCTATTCATTCTGTATGTCCCACGATGAGTAGAAATTGTCTGGATACAACTACTAACTTCATCTACTTTTAAGTGTAAGTACGTTTGGTAAAGATCTAGCTTGCAGAAATATTTGGAATTTCGAAGACTACTAAGGACATCATCAATGCGGCGAATTGGAAAATTTGCAGAAATTAGTCGTTCATTTACTCCACATTTGTAATCTACCCACAAACGTACTTCACCATTAGGCTTAGGGATAATAACAAGTAGCGATCCCCAGTTACTAGTAGCTACTCTTGTAATAATGCCTGCTCGTTAAAGTGAGTCTAATTTATTTTCAACTCGTTTACGAAGAGCATAAGGAACATCCCTTTCTCTTGTAAAAATAAGTTTCGAATTTGAACGGAAATTTAAGGATACCAGGAAATTTGGAACACATCTAACTTTTTCTTTGAATATATTTAAAAATTCTAGTAAAATATCTTCTTCAGACATATTAAAAATATCAGCATTTGCGAAAGCTTGAACTTGAATTTGTCTAACAACAGAAAACAACCAAAAACTGCACCAAAAACTTTACTCGTTACTCGGACACGTGTTTCAATAGCTAAGCTATCATCATCAGCGATACCGATACTAAAAATAAAAACAACAGGAAGCTTATATATACTAAATTAGCAAGATTATTTATGAGTCAAACCTAGTTTCAAATTAACAATCATATTTATCAACAAAATCATGGTACAACAATGGGTGACAGCTTATCTCCGTTTATGGCTAACCTGTTCATTGGTAAATTTGAAACTGATTTAAAAAATAGTTTAGAATACTTTCCTAGAATTTGGTGTAGATATGTAGATGATGTTTTTGCAGTCATCGACACTAAAGTTTACAGCCCTCAGCAATTTGTAGAAATTTTAAAATCAAAAATTTGAGACAATCAAGTTTACCTATGAAACAGAAGCAAACCTTAAGTTACCTTTCTTAGACACTTTAGTGACATGAATGGCAACAAACTAGATATAGATATTTATCGTAAAGACACTAACACTATGAGGTTTATAACAAATGATTCCAACCATAGTATGCAACATAAACTTGCATCTTTCAACTTTTTGATTCACAGATTATTACATTTCCCATTGTCAAAACAAAACTTTGATAAAGAACTGAGAAATATTAAGCTGATTGCATCATACAATGTTTTTCAAGAATCAATTGTCACAAATATAATTAGAAAACATAAACATAAGTTAAACATTAGAAATATTACAACGTTAGGAACTAGTAATGGCAAAATAGATAAGAAATATGTCAAATTACCAAATTATAACACATACACAAAAGGTCTTCAAAAAATATTTTCAAAATTTGATTATAAAACAGTAACCTCTAGTAGTAACAACTTGCAAAATCTTTTAGGCAATCCGAAAGACCCAATAGAAAGGTGTGATAAATCGGGAATATATAAAATTAATTGTAAAGACTGTAACCAAGTATATATAGGGCAAACCAAGAGACCTATTAAAACTCGTTTTAAGGAGCACTTAGCTCATCTCCAATATCATCGCACAGATAGGTTTAGTGTTGCCATGGATATGCTTGAAAATGGCCATAGAGTAGGCTACATTGAATTAATTAATAGGGTAGATAATAAAAACGAACTTGATTCTTATGAAAGTTTAGAAATTTTTAAAAACAGAAATTTGTTATGAATTATGATGATAACAGTCCATTAGAAATTTCGGAATTATTTAAGCTTATCTAAGAATCAATTAAGTTTAACGATGCGTGATAAGGAGATAGTATATATAAGCTTCCGGTTGTTTTTATTTTAGTATCGGTATCGCTGATGATGATAGCTTAGCTATTGAAACACGTGTCCGAGTAACGAGTAATGTTTTTGGTGCAGTTTTAGGTGTTTTTCTGTTGTTAAATCGACGCTGCAGTTAGTGTTCCTTTCCTTTGAATTTGTCTATCCAGTACTAAATCTGCATCAATTTGTTTTAATTCTAAACCAAGACTTCTTATCCAGTCTTGACCAATAAGTGCATCATGACCTGGAGGAACTATGTACCAGTCTTCTTCAATAGATTTGTCTTTTTTTTCAGTTATGCAAACTTTTCATTTACATGTAACAATATCATTTGAAAATGTTCGTAATTTAATATTTGAAGGTTGTAACACAATTTTTAAGGTTTGGCTCACTTAATTTATCTTCTGGAAGAATTGAAAAATGCGCGCCTGAATCTACTTCCATTTTCTGAGGTTTATTGTTAATGCACACACTAATAATGTATTTTCCTGGACAACTGTTTACTTCAAAAAGATCTACGATACTTGTATTTTCGGTAATAACTGGCTCAAGATTATTAACACTATATGAGTAATCTGTGTCATTTATTATTTGACTTACTTTACTATCATTTTTCTTCTTACAAATGGTTGTAATGCAAACTCTTGAAACATGTCCTATTTTTTTACATAAATTGCAGTAAAGAGAAAATCTTTCAATATGACATTCGTTTGATTTATGATTAGATTTTCCGCAACTAAAACATAAATTTTCGATACCTAGTATTCGGTAATCCAGTTTTTTCTTTCTTGTCTTTGAATTATGACGGGAAAAACTAAATTAATTTGAAGTTTGTTGTTTTCTATCCGTCAAACGATTTTTGGAACGAGATCGGTTATGTGGCGATACCTTATTTGCTACTTCATACTGACAACTTGCTACTGAACTTGATTGATTCATTAATTCTTTACTTTGTAGTCTAGAAGCTTCGAGTGCAATTACTGTTTCCACAATTTCTTCAAATTTGATGTAGTCGGACTGTAAAAGTTGTTCTCTAATACCTCTTATGAATTGTGCACGTAGAAATATTGCAGTAACTGACACATCTTTATTGCACGAACATTTATGGACGAAATCACATTAAATTAAGTTACGTTCCAATTTTGAAATATAGTTTGCAGTGGTTTGTTTCTCATCCTGATACGTAGATAAAAAATAATGTTGTGAAACAATAACATTTTAATGAGGTGACAGCACCTGAGAGTAAGCTTTTGTCAAATTTTCTACTTTAAGTCTTTCAGTGGTTTCTCTGGACTAAGAAAAGCGGAAAGATTATTATAATGTGCACACTCTATAGATACGTTTAATATTTGCCATTTTTTTAATTGATCTGCAATATTGTTAACAGCTAAGAAATTTTCGAAACGTTCCAGGTAACATGTAAACTTTTCTTTTTTTGCTTCAAATTTTTCAAATAGTGCTATTCTTGAAACTGACTTTTCTTCTATCGAATTAATGCTAGAAGTTTAAAGTCTATCAATTAATTGAATTTGATTTTCAGTGATCGAGCAATAATTTGAATTGTTCTTCATTCATTGAAAATTATCTTGACATATACACCAAACACTGTTTTCACCTCGTCGCCAATTAAGTCTCTATAATTAAGCGGCATAAATAAGTAAAATTGTAACAGTTTTTAAAGGGTAATATTGGCATTTCACTTACGAATAAGTAAGTAAACTACGTTGATAGTTGTATTTATTATATTAAGCAATCAGAAAAGCTGACGATTAAACAACTTCAAGGTTATCCGTAAATATGAAAACAAAATGATAACGGCTTTATCTATTCCGTTTTATTTTATTTGTCTGTAAGTAATTATGGGCTATCGACTGATAATATGTAAATGTTAAACATATTGTATATGTATGTTATGGTAACGACGATAGTTGATTATCAAATAAATTAATACGTTTTATTATGTAGTTGGTAAGTCTTATTCGTACTATATCTTAATCATCATTGTTGCATTACGTAGGTGTATTTGTACAATTTCGGTATTTAATGATAATGCTGTTTACTTATGTACTTTAATTTTAATTATAACTAACCAAAATGGCTTAAATACCAAGATGCCTCCTGACTGAAGGAGAACGTCGCCTTTTCTAATTTAAAAGAATATTAATAGTATATTATACACTAACGAAAAAAAAGAGTTTTTTCATTTTCCAAAGTGCAAAGTATCGAAGAAAATTAATTGCAAAACTGAAAAAATCTCCTGTACCATATACTATATTTTTTACAACTAGTCCAGTCACTTTAGGCGAAAATAATTTATTAATTTTGATGTTTTAAAGGTGATAAACAATTTAGATTATTATAAAAATGAAAAATAATTAATTTGTTTATAAAATGATATCTTCCATTTTTACGTATAACGAATAATTAAGCCGCAAATGCGCACCGAAGTTTCCAGACGGGGCATATCCTCATTTGAGAAATTTAAGATAATTTTCATAAAAAATGTCTTCTTCTTTAAAATCAATATCATGAACCGTTTTCGAGAAAAATAAATTTAAACTTTTTGTATTTCTAACATAACATAACTAGTAGTAATAATACTGAAAAAACTATTAGGAGAACAAAGTATCTTCACGATCAAAAAATGAGTCAATAACAATAAGATTTTTGCCAGTAGTGAAAAATAGTAGATTATTTTACTAGGAGTTAAACAATACTTAAAAGTTTGCTAGAGAAGCGTTTATTGTGTTATAGTAACGTTTTGTTCTTGACGAATCAGGTTGGTACTGTACTGTCATATTCACAATAATGTAACATAACAGAGGAACCAACGTAAATAGTTATGGAAACAGAAGAACTTCTGCCAGTAGTTCAATAATATGTCGTTTTGATGTCGCTTGAAGAAAAAAGATGTTTATTGCCATCTTCTTAGTAAATTAAAGTTTAATTTTGAGGTCATAGTTAAGGTATATACCTAATTATTTAAAAACTCAGAATTTAAAGTAGAAAACAAGACACAATTTGACATTAGTGCTTGTAAATATAAAATAAATAATTTTTAATTAAAATTTAGAGTGTGGTCTAGGACCCGTTTTTTGGGAAAGAAGGAAAACAAAAACAATAAGGCGAAACGTTAGCAATTTCAACGATTAGAGTTGTTTTGTTTTACACTCCACCAAGAGAAAGTCCTGGACCAATTATTTAAGAAAACTATTAATACTCCTACATCGGGTGATAAGAAACGCATGTTAATTTTACATAAAAATCAATTAGTTTTAGAAAGAGTCTAGGTACAGACGATGCTCTGGCTAGGTTTGGGTCTCTAGTTTACAAACTTTTTTTTTTTATTTAGCCAAGGCATTTAATACAGTTTCTCATAATAATATATTAGATACACTTCAATCGTTGAGAATACGTTGCTCTTAATTTAATCACTAGTTATTTAGATAAACGTATCCAGACAGTAAAAATATAATGCATATTTATAATCTAAATTACGCACTTGATAGCTGGATCTAAATTCTGACGGTTCCATTTTATGTTGTAGATGTGATTTAATGATCAAGAGAACCTACTCTATTAAGATGAATTTCCTACAAATTTATTTATTTTGAATTTTAGTATGTTTTTAAGGACCTTTCAACGTCCTCTATCATGGTTGACTGTTATTTTAAATGAAATTATCATACTGAATTTACCTGTAGCAAACCAATTCTTATCAATGTTATTATTCTATGGGTTGATTTAGCTTGTACCTACCTTAAAAAGTGGAAATTATACAAAAAACAAGATTAAAAGTAATGTTAAAAAACCTTAAACTTTTCTTTTATATTACATTTTAGATTCTGCTCCTTTTATTTCGTCATCTTGTCTTTCTTTATCTTGTCGCAGGTAAATACTCTTTGAACATAAATCCACATTTTTTTTCTAACATGTTATTCTGCCAAATTATTAGCTCTTCCAAAATTATGTATGGCCTAGGTTGCCAAATGTTGGCTGAAAGCCTGTCTTCAACCAACACTTGAGTTTTTGTTCGGTTCAACACCACTTCTAGTTATAGAGATCTAGACGTTTTTACCATCTAGCAACTTAGAACATTCTACCAAATCTTTACGTTAAAGTTTATTTAGTGCCTCTTTAATGAAAAAATACTATAGGTACATAATTATTTTAACTTAAAAATCATAAATTTTATAAATTTTTAGTGGAAAATATCTCTATGACAAATAGGATTAACTGTAATATTATTCAACTTGTATTAATTGACTATTAAACGTTTACTCCATACATCACCCACATTACTCGTATGTTTTTAAAAACCACTTAATTATGTTAGAACCTGCCTAATTTTCAACATCTCTTGAACCAAACAATACATTCAACTTTGTGTTGTAAGCAGTTTTTATGTTATTTATTACTTCCAATTGATTACGTTATAGTGTGTATTGATAATTATCGTAATTATAAAACACTATTGCTAACGATATAAGGAAGTTATATCTAGATTTTTTTACCCATCAAATGTTATTAGTTTATAGAAGCGATTCACACTTAGTTTTTATTTGAGAGTAACAGTTTTAGTGTATTTTGCGGAAATTTCCAGGTCTTCTACACTTTGGTGATTTTATTCTATACCTACTGAAAGCATCTTTATGTGTAAAAAATAACATAGATATTGGCAAGTTTATAATAATTGTAATCAGTTAATTGAATTAAACAAATAACCTTTCACAATTACAGGTTAGGTAAGATTTACTCCAGTTCTACACTCTTACGGGCGGTTCCAACAACACAACTTAAATTCAAGCAACGCTTAAAAACTTAGAACAATTTTTGAAACCGTAACAACGATTGTTTTTAAGCATAGCTTAAGTTGTGTGATGGAACCGGCCATCAGAAAATTTTGCTTTATATTTAGATTATACAATAAATTTAATTTATATATTTTCTGAAAAAAATTGATTTTTTAAAATAATTTGTAGTGATTCTCATGTCACTTCTCATGCATAATTTTGTACCGTTTATTATTATTTTGTCTATGATTAATCTCAATTCTCGGATCAATTCGGTATTGACGATATATGCGGGCCTTAAAGTCAAAAATGCGTGCGCTAAAGTAAATGGAGCGAAAGAGTGATTTTATGCTCGCGGAAGCTGGTGTAAAGTGAATCATTAAATATAGGAAGTGTAAAAATAGTTTTTTATTTTCCACTTGTATATTATTGATTGTTTTCGTCTGTGATACGTGCTCTATAAACCTGTTCATTACGCCCTAGGGCTATAATAAGCGGGCATAATGATTACACCTGCTAATTCCTACTAATGCTGACAAAAATAAAAACATAGCAATTTAGAAATCTTTTTTAATGCTCATAAGTAAGCTCATTTTTGATCCTTAAAATTAAAAATACAATTGGAAAATGATCCATTAAATTGGATATAGCCTTCAAGCGAAGAGTTCTCAGGTCTAGTGAACGAAGACATATTCACAACATTGTTGGAGGTTTCTCCTTCTGTTACCTTGACTCCGGCAATCATCCTGGCAATTTTGTTCTTCGACGCGATTCTGTCTTCTATGTACCCAGATGCCACTGCCACTCTTCCATGTACCATGTCTCTTTAATGTCAACATATCAGCACCAGCATCCACCAGCAGAGTTGCCGATGTACGGCGCAGGCAATGTCCTGTGTACTCTCTCGCATCTGCATAACCCAGATACTTTGCCACTTTTGAAGGCCAACTGGTTGCAATCTTCGCAATCCACCGAACACGCCATCACCAGAACAACTTATAACATAATCATCAACATCATTCAATAAAATGTAAAATTCGTGCCGTGTTTACATAATTTTTCCAAAAGGTACATGTCGGTTGAAGCATCCTTGAAAAATTTTAAGACGTCTTCGCGTGTTAAAATTTTAGACTTTCTCGGAATGTATCCTTTTGAAGTTTGCTTCAGGAATGCCTCTAGCCGGTTGAACTTTCCTATGTCTAGTTTGTAGTATACTAATAATGTGGCTTTCAACATGGAGTATTTAGACCATAAGGAATTCGGGGTAAATAATTCTGTCTAAAAATATATACCATTAATACGATTAATAAAAAATCAACTAAAAATACATACCAATTCCTGGAAATACCCCATTAAAACTGTTTCACTGACAGTTGTGACAGAATTTTTCTTTTTCCAGTTTTCAAACTTATGGAACTCTCTCTCGTACAGTGGCCGTGACTTTTTAGGAAGCAACTCTCCATCAGCTTTTAACGCTCTTTCCTACACTTTTTCCGAAATTTCGCTGTCCATCTCACGCGAGGTCTTATAATTTTATTTTAAAAATAAACAAACAAATTGTCATAGATACAAAACAAAGTACACGGACAAAGCAGCCGCGTTTCATTCACATGAAATGTTTGCAAGTATTTTATCAATTAATTTTCATATTTCAAGTGGAAAATAAAACGTTATATGAACCGCGGGCATAATCGATGTTTATAAAACTCGGGCAAATTACAAAACCTCGGGCCAGAGGCCTTCAGGATTTGTAAACTATTGCCCTCGAATATAAACATATTGATTATGCCCTTGATACATAAATAACTATTATGTAGCAAGGGCGTAAAAGTAGCTGTTTTAGGCCCAGAGGATGTACCTTGTGCCCGAGCGTTAAGCGAGGGTAAAATCAGGACGAGGGCCTAAAACAGTTTTACGGCCAGGCTGCATACATAACTTTTTATACAAAAAAGAAAAAGTAAAAAGATTTACAAATTGCGTTAATCTTCTTTATTATTACCATCAATAGGTGCCTTACATAATTTTCATTTGTCACTCACAGTGACTGTCATATTGTAAAACTGCAAACATCGGGAACATGAGAAATTTTCCGACACCAGAAGTGGTCGCTAGTCGTGCTTCCTTTGACCTCCTTCAGCAAAAATAGCGGAAAACTTCTAAAAAAACTTACGATGATTATCTTAAGTGGTGTCTCGGAAAAAAGCAAAAACATCAGAAAATGTGCTTCTAGCGCATTTATTTGAGAAGTCAGGAGTATTTAAATCATCAACATTCTGGTCGATTTATTCAATGTTGAAGGCCGCTATCTCAATTAATAAAAATCTAGAAATAATTTCAAAAAAGTAACTGCGTTCCTAAAAAGAAATTGGGACGGATACAAAACTAAAAAATCCAAAATTTGAACAAAGGGACAAATTTTCAAATTCATTATAGAATCTCTAAATAATAGATTTTTAATAATAAAATAAATTGTTTTGATTAATAATATTATACCTGACATAATATAAAAAATTCGGTTGCCTTATTAATCATTGGAATTGATGGGGCTTGCCGCAGATAGGAACTGCCGCAGCTATCCATTAAAGACATTGATAATTTGGGGTGTGTTTTAATGATTGTGAGCGCAATACAATGTTTTGGAAATAAACGACCTTGCACCATATTTGAATTGCCTTTCACATGTTGTTAATCTAAGATACAAGCAGGTTATTAATAATAAAATAGAAACTTATTTTATGCTTACCTGAAACAAATATTTCGAAATGTGTTTAGCCTTGATAAAAACTGGGATAGGATTACAATGGAAATTGAGAACAAGCGATAACAGGACTAAAATAATCAAATAGAAAATAAAGGAAGGTAAAAGGAGAAGAAAAATACGCAAAAATTAAGGTTAGGTTAAGGAGACTATACTAGTAAAGTTTTAAGAAGGGACGGCTGCATTTATGCAGTGAAATAGAAGCACTGTGAAATGTGAAGTGCGAATTGCACATAAACGTTTACAGAATACAGCGTATCAATCATTACAATTGTTAAAGTTGATTACAGAATAGTCAATACAATCGACACCAATAATGGCGACATCCAGGAATACATTAGATCAATTTTAACGATTTAAAAACCGAAAGCACACGGGCGTAAAAGTAACACTTTTAAGCCCGCGGGCAAATTGTTCTACTTTACACCCGAAAATGGGGTTAAAAAAGTCAATTTTACGCCTGTTCGTGCAAAAAAGATATTGAATACTTACTTTTATAGAACCTGTAAAACCAGTATGTTATTTGCGATAGTAGGGTTACGTTATGTAAAACACCGGTGGCGAAGAATTTACTCATTCTCAATCGAATATTAAATGTGCATTCTTTTGGTAAAGCGCTTTTCTGCTGTTAGTTTTAAACATGTTTTGGGCACGTGATTGCAAAAATTCACAAATTTTCGAAAAACAAGTTTTCCAAGCCCAATTGGTATGATAATTTTGATTAAATCAATAGTTCTACTCTGCTGTAAAAATAAAAGCAAAATTACTGTTTTCAGGTCACCAGTGCAGTGGGCAACATTAAAGACCAGGTGTGGTATAATCATATAAGCTATCAAAAAAGCTCATTAATAAAAACCAACAAATTTCAGAAATTGTTGATTGTGCATTAGTATGGATTTAGTGTCATACGTACTAATATTTCTGTTTTTGTTGATTATTTTAGCAACAAATTTTAAAGAAGTGCAAGTAAGTATATATGTTTTGTTTGATTAAATGTGGACATTTATTTTGTAGAAATGCTCGGCAAACAAATTGGATTCCATTAAGTTTATACTATGGTTTCCAGTACTAATTCTACTGATTTTTGTGTTTGCTGTAACAATGCCTTTGGCCAAATTTATTCAGACAATAATAAGCGGCGTTTTAAAAATAAATTTTGGGAATGAATATAATGGAATGCTAAAAGGCACGGACTTGGTTATGGGTTGCAACTCCCGCGAGGACAGTTTTATAAAGATACTTATGGTTATTAAACATAACAAAACAATAGCAACAAAATCTGTTTTTGAGTACATTAAGGAAATGTTTGAAAGAAATCGTTCTTTGAACAACATTCACCATAAATTTTTTTCTACGCTAGAACAAAGCTTTGGGTATCTGTTTTTTAGAAAAATTAAGATCGAAATCAGTGATATTGTTCAAAAAATGCCTTTAAACAAAAGTAATGTAGATGAACTTGAGTTGAAACGTTTTCTAAAGAAATGCTTATCTAAGCCATTGCCACTTGATGGTAAGGCGTTGTGGGACGTGCATGTCGGAACGCAACCCTTAAAATGGAAGAAAAATTCTGATCCCAACGTCGAGTATTTTCCTTTACTCATCCGCACACACCATGGAATAGCAGATGGAACATCTTTAGTAAAGCACTTTCAATTATTCTCCGATGATGTAATAATGCAAAATACCTCGAAACCTGATATTTTTTACACTTTAAGACCAAAACATCTGTCACATTTACAGATTATAAAAAAAACAATTTGGGAAAATGTTTGCGGCATTTCTTTGTCTCCAAGTTCTCTGTACACCACTTTGTTTTTGAGAGGGCACGACAAGAATGATTTGCATGGAAAGCCGTTTATAAAGGACACGTTATTTCATATTTTTGCTGATGAGGATGGTATTTATTTTAATAAAGTCAAGAACATCAAAAGAATGCACGGAAATGCATCTTTTTCTGATATTCTTGTAGCTGCTTATAGTGCAAGTCTGAATGAATACTACCAGAAGGTAAGAATTTAGATTAACCCTACAGAAACTAAAGAAACTGCTTGGGCACTCCATCTATGATGAACTAATGTCCACATTCCAGTCCAACGGCCATGATTCATTAGAATCTTTTTGCTAGATTGGAATTTATTTCTAATGTTTCGCAACAATTTCAATCAACCACGGTCTCTAAACCAGAATCCAGACGGCAGTAGTTCTCTTACAGGCCTCGATAGTCTAAACCAATTAGAAATTAATTTAAATTGGAAAACTTTGTAAGTTTACATGAGGAACAAAATGTAGTTTGTTACGCGAAACTTTTCCGATAGAGGGTTATGCGTAGATTTTACTGAAAATAGACAACCAACCGTGATTCTTTTAGTTTAATTAGTTTTAGCTGACGTATACTCAAATACAAATGAATACCACATTGTCCTTTCTAAAGGATTAACTTCTGAATTTTGCGAAGTAATATAAATTTGTTTTTTATTGACGTAATTTATTTTTTGAAACAATCAAAATTGTTACACGTTCAGATGTTATCCTCGGATGATATGACAAATTATGAAACCAATTGTACAAATACTTTCAAAGTTATTTGCGTTTTACTGCTATAATATTTGTGACGAGATATACAAGACAAAAACGAGAGAATCAACTCGTAACAATTGCTGCCATCTGCTAATATTACGAGATATTCAATCCTTTCGCGAGTTGCTCAAACGTTTTACGTTTTTGTCCTTTAAGATGTTCAAGATGAATAGTAAAATTAGTATAAAAATACCTATCGCTCTTCACCTGGTTCAACTTTTTTTCATTATGTCATTGAATGTGTACATAGGCTCGAAACTACTAGAGATACACACAACCTGATTTGTTTCTGTAGCAATAGCAAAACAAACTTTATTACCCTTTCGATGCAAAATAGTGTTTTTAATTTCGTAAAAAAATCCACAAAACGACATGGATTTTCGGTATAGTTTCTTAGCTTTGTTTATACAGTGACCGGCAAAGAGTTTGCAACAAAGTCCGTCCTAAAAAACAATGTTTTTGTTCTTTACCGTTCATTCGTAGACTAATAAATAAAAATTACTGGATTGTAAAGTTTATTTGTTGGTTTTATTGTGTTTTATGCAAATCAAACGCAAAAATTTTGTTTTCTCAATATTTCCGGAAAAATGCCGGAAAACTGATATTTTGAAAAGTCGTTATTTTCTTTTGAAAATTTGCACATAGACGTATAATTTAATTCTAAACAACTTTTCTCTTAGGCATTTTTCAATATCTTGTCATCTAACCTCACTTTTTACATATTTAAGGATATTTTTAAATTTGCCGCCATGACAGTGGTCATTTGCCATTTGTGAAAGTATTTTAGTCATTCGATATGCTGAATTCATTTGCCAAAAGAAATTTTCGGATATCTCAATTACAAAAATTTTTCCCATTTGATGCAAACTCTTTGCCGGTCACTGTATACTAATAATTGCTGTTAATGTTATCGCACATTATTATATAAATTATTTTTGGTCTGTTACCAGATTGATAGCACATATACGCTTCTACGGGCGCTCGTTTACTGAATACAATTTTTCAAATATAAATTAAACTATAAGTTTGCTATAAGGTTTCTTCATTTTTTGTTTGCAGTATTCGACTACCTGTCCGGAATCAATAACAATAGGTGTACCAATAGTTAAAACCTATGATCAATTAAGTGGAATTGCGTCTGGACGCATAAATATAAAAAGTATTAATGTAGAAAATAACTTCGTTACCTTGCAAATGTACCTTCCGATGAATATATCAAAAGACCAGGACTTTAATCCGGAATCGAATGCCATTAGCAGGTTAAATATAATTAGAAAAGTAGCAAATAATTTGCGGAGCACAACTCAACCTCAAGTACGTTCAGTATAACCTTATCCAAGAAATGAATTGATTAGTTACTTTTTAGTTTAATTATTTTTAATTGATAAGTTTTTGGGATGTCTACCGGCTTCGGTACTGCAAACTTTTTTGACAAATATAAACTCTACGACTGTTGGAAGTTTTCTTCCCGGTCCATCAAAAATTTCTTTTGGCAATGATGCTCTTACCATTTCTGACTGCTTTTTTTGGGTACCTCACATGATCCAAGTGGGTAAGTATCAATATTATATAAATATACCGTACGTAATATGATCATGGTTATGATCATCCCACATGTTTTCTTTACTTTTGAACTAGGTAATTGATTGAAATTTGGAATATCCTATACACATAACAACTTTTTAAAATACAGGTTTATTTTTGTTAGTTCTGATTTCGGTGGATGTGTGACATTAATACTGTTTTTGAGCGATTGCACAACCAGTGGGCCCTTTTATAGTATTTCTGTTCTGTTGACAATTCAGGACGTACTCAGCGAGTTTCAAGACGCTTAACCGGAAAATGCAAGTTTTACCGTTGCTCTCGGTATGCACTTCTTTCACATGTATTAATTAGTCAGTGCAAACAGGAGCAATTTTGCATTGTATACAATAACCGCAATAATAGTGAATGGAAATGTCATGAAATGTATTGAACCTAATGTGCGTTCAATTATCGACATCTGTTTACATCAGTATCTACTATAGTGCAAGTTTGAAATGCTTCCAAATACAAGGCACTCAACGATGTCCAGCCAAAAACGCTATAATTTTGCTTTTCGGAAATGTGCATAATTTCCTGAATCAAATATATAGGAAAATCAAATTTTGCTTGCTACTACTGTTCAGATAAAGGTTGTTACAGGTTTGTTGTTGTGGTTTATAATAAAAATATTTCATACTGATAAAGCCGCTCAGAAACTTACCCGTAGCTCTTATGTCGTAAAGTGGCTTAGAAAGGACTTAGTCAAAAGTTTCTAAAGCGACACCGGGCGCCTCCGTAAATCTTAATAATTATTCTTAAGCAGTAAAACTTAAGAAAAGTAAAACAAACAAACTTGTAGAAAAAAGGACTAGAGAATTTAATCTGACGAGATTCACCAAACAATTTTAAAACAATGATAAACACAACAATTCATAAATTATCACAGTCATAAGACAATCACAGTTTGTTAATAATAATTATAAAATAAGAATCTGCGCCACGAATTAATGTAAGCGTCATATCAGATATTAGGGTTTGCAATAGATATTCTACAATTGAACCCAGGTGATATGCACAAACAAAACGTTTGAATTAGTCAAACTAAGGAAAACAAATCATTAGACTACTTCAAGGATCAATGGGGTTCACAAACGGCAAACACAATACTTAACTCGTCTCTTAAATAGGTAATTCGAAATTACAATAACGTTCCGCACATGAACAAAAGACATTTTGTAATTTAACGACTGTTTCATCGTACAATTAAATAAACAAAAACGCTACTACTACTACACTCACTTACACTTAATCGTGAGTGGAGTGCAGCCTCAACTTTGTTATTCAAAAACTACATGAAATGTGTAACTCATCTGAGGAATTTCTCAGATTAGGTTATGTTTACAATATAAGGGTCGTCAGTCGGCCCTCAATTATAGTTAGTTATACTTAATTTATAGTGACCAAATAGTCCAGTTTATATCTCTGAATTTGGCCCTAAAACTTAGCTGAGTATATCGGCGATGTCTTCAATCTAAAGTTGCATTGAGATATAGCATACGACTGAAAGGATAATATTGGTGATAACAGGTATTGTGGTCTCTTGTTAATTTTTTTTATGTAATATAAATGCTAGTGTGTTGTTTTGGAAAGTTGTTACGATTAACGGTTTGTTTAAAGTAGACCTTCACACACATTTATTGATTAATTAATGTGCTACTTACATGGTAAGAATAGATTAATCTTAGCAGTACATAGTCTTTTAGTATAGTTTCATTAACTATTAGATGTAATAATTACAAACTATCTTCTTTTTTCGAATAGTGTGTGAACCCGAGGTAGTACCGCTGTCGCTTTCTAAAGTGGATAATAACATTAATTTTTGTTATTCGATATAATATCGAATACTGAAAATCTAAGTTTCGAGCAACATGTATTTAATTTATATTATTTGTCGTTACCACGCGATTTTGACTTTGAACGTGCCTGGGACACAGTCAGTGGTTCCTTTAATAGTTAGTGACGTCCTATATTATGAAACATTATACCAACGCTGACATGACTGACATGCAATTCATGTATAGACTTGCTTATGGCAATTCATCACAAGCTAGAGATCATTGTACAGGGTGCCAACTATGCGAGGTAAGCGGCTCTATATAACTTACGCCCTTGTTATACAGCCGCTTACCTCGATTAGTTGGCCACCTTGTACGTTGGACAGTTTCCTGACCTTCATGTCTCCGACCGAAAAATCTTTCAAAACATTAATCAACGTTTTCAAGAAACAAGCACATTAAAAGAAGTGGTGATATGGCAGTAAGAACAGTACAGCTGGAGCAGAATAATAGAGAATGGTAGTTCTACTCGAAAAATTGCAAAACTTTAAATATAAGTCATTAGACAGTTTGGAAAATTGATGTATCTATTCCACTCAACGCGTTCATGCACTACTACCTGCTGATCTTCCTCCACGTATTGCATTGTGTCAATGGATTTTTTAAACATTAATTCTAATCCCTCAATTTCTGACACATATTCTTTGTACTGATGAAGACAGTTTCTCAATAAATTCAATAAGGAATTTTCACAATAAATAAATCAGTTCTTATTGAATGTTTGGAATTATGGGTGAATATCTACTAGAACCGGCATTTCTACAACCAAGACTTAGTAGCAAGGTGTATCGTATTTTTTTGGAACAAGGCGCTGCTTGAGTTTCTAGAGAATGGGCTATTGACGACAAGAATCGCAATGTGGTGCAGTACCACATTTCAGTTTGGTTACTCGTGCTTTTTTAACAACAACATACGGAGATCGCTGTATTGGACGAGATACACCACAGCATGGCGTGCTCGATTTCCAGACTAAACCCCCCTGGATTATTTCGTATGAGTATATATAATATTTCAGTGGACGATTTGCAAAACTTTAAGTGCTGGATGTAACTGAATTAGGAACGATCCTTGTGTGTTTAAGAGTTCGGCAGTCAATGACGAGAAAATTTAATGCTTGTATTCAAGCTGTAGGAACATTGTAGATTGAGCAACTTTACATGTAATTTTTGATAATCAAATTTTGTTATTGTCGCAAATTTTGATCACAATAAGGTACCTTCAAAACAAAAGAAGTTTCCAAAAATCAGCATTGATCAAAATATTCTTAGAATTAGAATATTTTAGAATTGATCAAGAATTAATCTCTTAAATTTTTGCTGCATGTTTATATGACATTGTATGTTAAAAAAATTAGAGCAAACGTTGAAAACTGCCAACATCTAAGAAATGTACCTGATTTTGAAGAACGCCGATATGCATTCGACCAAAGTGTGTGATTATGTCCTCAAGTATAACAATAATTTAAATTTGTGCTAACGTTAGTTTCATGTATTTGTTTAATGCAACCACATGTTTTGCTAAGATGAACCAATATGCATAAAATATCAAAATTTGTTTAAAATTTGTCTCGGTAGAACAATAAGTAAACAATGAATTGAAAATTATTCATTGCATATTATTCAATTACCTCAAACATTTAATTTCTATTGTATAATTTGTATAATTTTAGGAATTTCATTTACAACTTTAACTTTCAACGATCGGCTACAAATGGGCATAAGTTGCAACGGTCAAATTGAAGATCAATCGCGTGTTGATGAGATACTCCAAAATGTTTGTAAGCACATCGACTTAATTGAACAAGAATTTCAGTCTGTTTTAAAAAATAAGTAAATATTTTACACGGGTTTTTATTAGGAATACGTTATAAATACCTTTCTCCACGAACATTAGTGGAATATAGTAATTATGAAATGATTTTTAGTAATAAAAAGAAAAATGCTCCTCTTTGAGATACAATATTTATTCCAAAACACTTCCTTTTTATGAGTTTTGCATTATTTCATTCAATGAACGTTTTTAAAGAAAAACATAATTTCTACCTCGTGACGTCACTGCACAATGACATTGCACATACCGTGTGTCCCAGGGAGAACGCAACATAGGATTTTTATTAAGGCAAAATATAGAACGGATCTACTTGTGCTATGATATTTTTCACCGTCGCGATACGATGTGCGTTGTAAGTGTCAGTTAAAGTAAGAAAGAGAGAACAGTTTGTGTGAGCAGCGATTGTCATCACTACCACAACTGTAATATTCCTTTTGACACTTCTCAACCTAAAAATTTATTATTTTGTTTTTTGCGAAAATTCTAATTGTTTAGTCGCTTTGATGTGATCGCTTTCTCAAGCAAGTACAACTAATTCTTTTACATAATTATGCATAATTATTTTCGTAAATTAATTTTAGGTTATAAACAAAAAGTACATTGTGGTGCTTAGTATTATAAAAAATATTAAGCTGATTTAAGATGCAGTTATATCAATATGATTAAAAGTGCCTATGAAAGTATAATTATGTAAACGGATTCAGGTTTCATTTTTATACAGCATGTTAAGAACTTCACGATATGACCGATACTTGTGTAAAACACGATGAAGGAAGAACCAGGAGGCGACAGTTTCATAGGCAAGGAATATTATTATTTTAGTACCTACCTAAAAAGTGATTTAACTTGGAATATTATTTGCAGGAGTCGTACAAGCTAAATGTAGGTAAACAAAAATGTTGTGATTATTTGAGAATGCCAAATAGTTAACAGCTTTGAATGTTTGAACCTCGGTTTGAACTCACAAAAAGAATAAGGTTTGTATTTTAAATTATTTTTTTTGTTTCATATTCTAAATTTCAGATCAAACATTTAAATCTCTGCAAATGCACACAATCGCCAAACCTTTGTAAAATGAATTTAAATTATGTTTATTAATAAAATTGATTTTGTCGTCGTGTAAAATTCTTTTTTGTGATATTTTGGTGGTCCTGAAAAGGACCGTTTTGGTTTTGGGTAAGTATGCAGAAGTGAAAGCTACATTTTATTTAGCAACTGCTTATATTAAATGCTCGAACTGCTGTCAATTTACTGCTAAACAATGCCCTAATCGATTATAAAAATTGCGTTGCACATTAGAGATTACGTTTGCCGGAACATTAAAGCAAACTTCTACAATTCTGTCCTTTAATGACTCGACAGTGATGTGTGGTCGATCTGAATACACTTTAGAGGTAATGTATGACCATAAGAAAAAGTGGTCAAGCAATTTCACCACCTCTTCCAATCCAAGTTCTGGGCAACGCGTCATTTAAGAGGCCTTTTACCAGATAAGCACTATGAGCTGGACACCCATCGTGCTGATATCAAACAACAGTGTCCTCTTCAGCAACTTCGTGCAATGCTGGTAGCACATGCTCAATTAATAGGTCACGTTACTTAACAGCAGTAAGTGTACCCTCAATAAAAATTGGAATCCGTTCTGAAAAGCTCTTGCTGTTGAGAATAATGGTAAGACTTATACTTGTGTTTCTTAGTTGTCGAACACTTATGATCGGATTATGCTGAACTGCTGCTAGTACATCAATCTCGTCGTTGTTGTTGTTAGGCCTGTCAAGCTGCACCAGCTTTGGCCGCTTGTGAACACTGCCAGTATTTTCAAAGGTTTGAAATACTCGCACTTGGAATCGGTCGATCTTGAAAAGTACAACAAATAATGCTGAACATTTTCTATAGCTTTCACCACTGCATACCCATTTAACCATTTGAACTTTTTCAGCAGTTATATATGTGACGTGTATTTGTATATGTATATTGGTATTTGTATTTATCAATTTGATTGCACTACGTGCACAATGTATCTAATGATAATAAACAGTCTTATACCAGCTTTCTTTGAATAAACGCGTTACAGTATACACACTCATTATTGCAGAAAGTTATAAAAGTAGCGCTAATAATTCAAATTTAAGTTGGTTCCTGCAACTTCAGAGCAATCAAAATAACACATACCGACGTCGTATTGGTTGAAAATTTCAAAGCACTAGTAGATCCATTCTATATTTTGCCTTAATAAAAGTCCTATGTTGCGTTCTCCGTAGGACACACGGTATGTGGGTTTTTTAGTTACTTTGTGGGGATATTTTTGGTTTGACCGTCGAACGTCAGGTTTGACAAGTGACAACTGACAACGAATAAAGCAGAAACTGGAAAGAATCTCAAACTACTGTCAAATATGACATTACATTTGACTTATGAAATGTTGTTACCCCTTTGACAATACCCACATATGTGCAGTGTCACAGATTTTCTGAACTATCAGTGTCAAATGTAAATGCAGTTGAATGCATCTTTTTATGTTTTGAGTCAAGTATTAATTTAATTTTTTTTAAAATAAGTGAACAATCAGATATTATAGTGGAGAAAGCATGGTTTGTCACTCGATTAGAATGAACATTTGATCTACTCGTGTGTGGAACACTTGCTAACGTTCGCGGTCGCAATCTTCCACTGGTATGAAATTTTGATTCTAATCTTATTGCAGAATTTGTTATTACCTACTTAGACTACACAAACATTTTGTTTAGTTCTTTGCTATGTTATTTACCATTTTTTTTCTGTTTACTTTGTTTGTCTGAAAATCATTAATAAATTATGCAAATATTTAAAACACTCTTTTATTTATAATTCAATATTTAGTATACGAATATTTTCACTTTTTAGAAACAAACAATGCAAACGATTTTTATTTATGTACAATGCAACATGTAAACCCCGTTTAAAGGAATGGAACACTAAACTACAGCGTTTATTTAACAAACGGGAAAACACCAAAAACTTGAGTATCGGTTCGCTGGATGATGATAGCTTAGCTATTGAAACACGTGTCCGAATAAAGTTTTTGGTTTTTTCCCGTTTGTATGTACAGCCCGTAATAAAATCATATCAAGTCACTTACTTAAGAGAAAATTTATTAAATAATAGTCAATTTGATCAAACTTTCTAATTCAGTATAATTAATATTGAGGGCATTTCTAAAATCAATTTTTTCAGTTTGTTTACACATTCCATACACTTATTTATTAGTATCTTTTATACGTTGAAAGAAATTATTAGTAAATATTGTAGATTAAATTTTGCATTTTTAACATTCGAACGCTATGACGATACAAGTTTGTGTTACAAGAACGAGTGATGATTTCGTCGATAGTCTTATGGTAACAAAATTAGACGGAAATAAGACGGGTGTCGTAATCTTAGTTCGGTCCAAAAAATTATTACGCGGACACAACAAATAATCCTAATTAATTTTTCGTACAGTTCGGAAACCTTGGTAATATAATTTTGTAATCCGGTTCCACACGGCGTTGAAGCGTGTTGGATGTTAAAATAGAGAGGGCCTAGGGAGTTCAAATAAACTAAACTGAATTGAAATTGGAGTTGAACTGCCTGTTCTTAAAAATGAAAATTCTTCGTTTTGTGGGATCCTCTACATTTTCCCACGTGTACGGGCTTCATTGCCCTATTTATTTGTTGTTTTGATTTTGGTTTTGGACAGTCTTTTGATGACGTCCTTGTAGAGCCGGTACTCTCCAAATACCCCTGAACATTAAGTATCAGTGAGTATTGAGGTTGTCATTTTCTTCCATTTTAGGCTTATTAGCAGGTTTGTGGTCACAATAAAAAGGTGGCTTTGATAGATAGAAGAATGAGTACTTTCTAGCTCTCGATAAGTAACGTCGTCGACTGCGTAACAAACAAGAATGAAGAGTTAGGTTAAAAGAGGCCGTAGGTAAGTATAAAAAAGGGCAATCTCACATTCAAACAAGTTGAAGCAAGATCAATACTCTGTTAGGATCTACTGCGGGAGTGTCAATTCCAGTAGTGGCCAAATCTCAGCTCCTGAAGTCCCGTCACTCGTTTGCCATCGTTGTTGCCCAGACTCTACAGCAAGTACGTGAGTATAGATATCGAGCAAAGGATAAGCTAAGTAGTGTCGTGTGGCATCATGATACATTGTGCTTCACTGCTCTTTCAGACTCCTTGTAGGTATTGATTACATTCTTTGTTGATAATCTACAAATTTTACATCATATGTAGGTCATGGGGTATGTAAGTACTTAAAAATACGTACCTAGTATTGTAATCATTTTCGATAATATTTAATATTAGTCATTTAATGTATAATGAAGTTTCAGTTTTTGGATCTTCCAAGATGTATAATTGGTTTAATTGTGGCAGATGGTAAAACGTCTGGGCGCTTTTGAATGGAAGATAAGAAATAACTTGTCAGTTCATGGTATAAAGCGACGATTCGCAACTAATGTACTTCTTCTTCTTCCGGCCTAAGCCAAAAATTGAGACAATAAGAAGTAACTACATTAGTTGCTGAACGTTGCCTTATACCATAAACTGACAAGTTATTTCTTCTTCCATTCAAAAAGCCCAGACGTTTTACCATCTGGCACAATTAAACTATTAATGTAGAATTAAATTCTATCACTCACGTTTTGAATTGACTAAATAATAAAAATTCTAATTTTAACCATATGACCGGTAGCACATGTATTTTAACTCAGACTTAGTAATTACATTAGAAGAACAAGAAAATTTTCGCGATATTACTTCTTTTGCAAGGCAATCTTATCTGTAAAGCTCCCGGATGGTTATTAATAATTATAAATTCTAAACATAAAATATAAAATCTAAACTAAAAATTCATTCTATGCTCTGAAGTAAAATTCAAATTAATACGTTAATTAACTTTTTGTAATTAATGCCAAAAGTTACTTATACTTTGAGTACACATTTTTATAAAATGTTCAATTACATTTAAAATGTATTTATATTCAATGCGTGTAAAATTTTATTACATACAAATATGTGGCTTTAGTAAAATGAAGAAGTTATGAATGCATGTTCTACACAAGCCATGACGTTGATGTAATGGGCGTTTGTCAACATTTACAGGTATCTTTCATTACAAACAGTTCCTTGGTAACTGAACAGATGGTGGTGCTTTCGGTGCCAATTTAAAAATGCAGAATTAAGAATGTGATACTGATAACGGATTCGGTGTTTTAGATAACTTTAGCGTTGTTTAACTATAGCATTTGTATTATAAAATTTTAATTATCTACATCTAACCTATAATCAGCATATTAATTACTAAATAATTATGTGATCAATTTCTATAATAATAGATTATTTTCTCAAACCTCTTGAGAATTGTCATCAAAATTTAGTTAAATTTTGCTCTTCGGACTTTCAACATCAAATATAGTTTAAACAAATTATCGGATCAGTTTCTACCACAATATTCTTTTGCCTCCGTCAGAATTTGTTTCAAAATTTTCCAAAGTTCGTGATAATTCTCAGCTTACGGCTTGGTTAAATTTTACTCGCCAAACTGTCAGTGTCGAATGAAATCTAATCTGTTTGTCAGATTGCTTTCAAGCCGTGGTCTATTGGTACTTTTTCCTGTTCTTCTTAGTACAAGGTTGTGGCTGAATTGTTGAAGTAGTTTTTGTTATTTTTCCACGCGCAGGTGATAGATCCGTCCTTGCACCTCTCTTTCTATCATGGTGACTTCAAAATAATGGTACACGTTACTTGTCTATAGGTACTAATATTTAGTCTGAGGTCGCTTCTAATATTTTTAGTTTTACTGCTTTTATTGCCTTTTCCACTTTCTTTTTTGTAATTTCTGATCCAGTTAATACATATAATTATTTGCGGTTGAAGTTTTTTCTTAGCCTTAAACTTTTATCACTAACTGTATTTGTTTTTTGTACTCTTCAAATATTCTTCTAGACGTGTCAACGTTGTAAGGTCTACACATAATACAGTAAAAGAACTAAAAAGGTTTGATCACTTTCTTCTTCAGTATTTGGCTTCCCTCTGCTTTTTGACCTGTGCTGGAGTGTGCCCTTTAACCATTTTAGCTCCTCCCGCTCATTTCAGCTTTTGTAAGTTTATTTTTGTGATTAGATCTGATTCTTTATACACCAAATATGGTCACTTCCGCCTTCATAATTTTTTTTGCTATAGAGCCGTTTTACATTACGAAATCTATTGTACAAGATCTGGTGCAATTGTTCGTACAACTTATATTGTGTAGTGTCATACACAAATCAAATGAAAAATTGAGTTGTTTTTAGATTGCCTAAAAAAACTAGAATAGGTTGTATTTTCAACACAATCTGTCAAAGCATGCGCTGTTAATTGTAAAATATATTATTTTAGAGATGAATTAGGTATTGACGAAAAATTGACCAAAAGAATAGAATATAACCTAGTTTTTTCAAAAACAGGAGGTTCATTAGCACTCACAACGAGTAAGTGGTTAATTAAAATCAATGAAAATGTAAGTCTTTGTCCTATTAAACAACCCAAACTGGAAAATGGTATAAAGACTCGTCATAGGAATCAACATGTTGTCAAGATGGACCCGAGAATACACATAAAAAGTTGCATTAGAAACGAAGCAATGAAAAATCACTAACCACTCTTATCGGGTTTTGACGGTATTATCATTATCTAAAACAAGCGTTTACCGCAGAACTCCACATCGCCGCGATAAGCGGAAATAAAATTGCGTTTTAAAAAAAATGATTCAAACGAAAGCTATAGACAATAGAATTTCCAATAACTTTTTTTGTAAAATTGATATTGGTGGAGATATAGTTACAACAATTATTGTCACGTAATTGTTATATCTCAGTAATTACTTATCGAATCAAAATATAGTTTCAACAAAAGTTGTGTATAATTAAATTATAAACAACACTCTTATTTCATAAGATGTGGAGTAAAAAGGAGTTTTGCGAACAATAATTAATACAAATCACTAGCCATGCCCACCATCATACCTAAAATATAATATCTATTAATAATATATTCTAACTTAAATTTGTTGCCAATTTGTCTTGCGACATTGATCAAAAATCACTCGACTTGCGGCTCGTGATTTTTTTAACAATGTCACTGCATAAATTGCTACGCAACAAACTTTCGTAACAATTTAAAATTTTATCGACAAAATTTTACCTATATGAAAATTTATTCTGTTCTTGATTTTAGCTTATTTTTCTCTATGGAGGCAACAAAAAAAACTAGTTTTTTGGCTACTAAAGGGCGTAGAATTTATAAAACAGCTTGTGTTTATTTACAACAATTAGGTAATATTACAAACATAATTATTAATGCTTACAGAAGTGGAATTTGGGGATTTTATGGTAAAAGCATTTGAAGATGTGATTTAATCAAATACGTTTGATTGCCATTAAATAAAACAAAAAATCATAACATTTTAAATTCAGATACGGTTCTTCAGTATTGTGGAATCAAGAGACAATAATTACAAAAAATAAGAGAATCTCACCTCAAGAAACTGTAACTGCTTGAGCAAGTTTTTTAAAAACGCATATTGTAGAACCTCACAAATTTGAAACCATTCTTGGTACAGTTGAAGTGCCAAGAGAGAATGGTCGTACTATTGAATCAGTTAATTTTTTGTAGTAAACCCTCATTGCGTCTTTCCAAAAAGCACTCGATATTTTGACTATTCTGATATATCAATAAATAGTTTTCTTTCAATTATCCGTTTAGACAGAGGTTTCATTTTAGTTAATACATGTTATAACAAATCAGCAAAAAGTTCTCTCTGGAAGCCGGTCCGGTTATTTATAATACCGCAGATCTGATTGATTCTGGGTATGATCTATTAATTCAAAAAGGACTGTTACCTGTTAACCTACATAGATTTTTCCATTCTTGAAATATTTACAAAAATATTCATTCATCATCTGTTGTAGAAGCATTTGTCGAGGAGTTGATAGAAAACAAGAAAAAAATTTCTGAAATTATTGTTGGTCAAGGTAACAAATATGAAAAAACTGATCAGCATTAATTTTACGGTGTTCTCGGCAAGTACCTCAAGACAATCATGGGTTAACAAAGATAATGAAACAATTGATACAAATAGTAGTAATAACATGCTCTAGTACTACCTTTCCCAAGAAACTCACTAGTGTCATCAGTACCGTTTTCAGGAGATACAAAGAAAACGAAATTTCATAATTGCGTTGTAAATAATTATAATAAATGTCTTTTGCAGTTCTTGTCTTACTTTACTTTAAAAATATCATTAAGTATTCGTGATCGTATACTAGGTTAAAATTGTAATTATTGTTAAAACACAAATATAAATAAATAACAATTTCTATGGTGTATCTATTTATGTTTCAGAATTATTCACATACGTAACTACTCGAAAGTTGCGAGATTGAATGCTTCTAAAATTATTTCTTAAAGCTTTGTCGCTTTTGCCCAATTTTTTTAAAATGTTTAGCTGATTTTGACATATTGGAAGCGGTGATTCACAAATTATCCATCGAACGTTTTCTTCATATGGTGGCGTCGTCCAAGAACCGTCGTACACATAATAAGAAAATGATGGCGTAAAGAGCAATTCTTTTAACGGAAACAATCTAAGCTCCATCTTCTTGTTACGTTCTTTGGCAGCTAGGGGAGCAACTTCCAAAATCTTTTTAAACCCCAGTGGTACTTATTAGTTAACTACAACAAAACTGCTCTATTACTTTTTTTATTTCTATATGGACGAATACCTCAAAAAAATAAGAAATGATCAAGTAATTTGGTAAATATACGGTTTTGTACTGTTGATAAACGGCTTGCATCTCTACGGCATATTTTATTCCATTGATTGCGTGCTCGGATCCGTTTGAATGTTTGTAACCCCAATGAAAATCGATGTGCTTGAAATAAAATCTGTTGCAACAAAAATATCTTGATGTTACAAATAATGGTTCTTTTTGGAGAACGGTTAGTTGCACTGAAACAAAAACAAAAAATGATATAAATTAAAGTTAGTTATACACGACGTTGGAATAAAATTAATTTACAGAAATTAATAAAATCGGCATTTTCTCTGTTTTCCACGTGTGACATATTTCTTCTTTTTTTGAATATAGTTTTGATATAGTTTAAACATTGATGACCGGTGTAGGTGTCTCTACTGTAACCGCACGAACTCTTATCTAAACATGCTCGTCCACTAATTAAGTGTCAAAAATGCAAAGCAATCACTGAGTAGTTAATCACAGCCATCTTGCAACAACTGTTCAAGCAACTGAAGTAAACATAAATGCACTAGTTGATCGCGATCTCGCATTTGTGGTCGACGACACCACACCCTTATACATACCGTACCAACGATCAAACAAGTTGTTAAGATCAGATGTCATTGCGGTAGATACTTTTTAAATTTTCGCGCTAGAAGTTGATCTAATTTGCGCATGCGAAAGACATGCAATACAAAAATGTCGCTTGTCACTTGTAACCATAGTTTTACACACCGTTAAATTTATTGTAATTGGTAGATTAATATTGCTTTCATTTCATTGAGACACCTAGTGTCGACTTGTGTTAACAATCACGTACGTAAATGCATTCGGATTAAGCAACTTTGTCGACAGATATGTAAAAGCAGTTACATAAGTCAATCCTTCGATAATTATATCCAACATAAGTGTTAGCAAAAATAAAAATCTCGAATCGCCTGCTGTAAGTTCGCAAGAGGTTGTACAATAGCAAACAAACCCCGAAAATCACTTAAAAGTTGTTTCGTCCTTTTGGGACTATTTAAGAGTGAGAGAACTCGAGTGTAAGTTTAAAATTGAAATAATGAAAGTACCTAGTTTAATTTATTTTGTACGGTCACTGAGGCAAATGTAACGCGGAAGTATATAGTTAGCCGTTTCTGGAAGAACTGAAGAAGCCCAACTAGAACACAAGTGGAAAAATATTTCTCGGTCGATAAGTTATGTTGCCGGACATATCAGTGTAGGTGCTGACAATCACAGCTTTGCCATGTTTGAATACAAAACATTAGTATGTGTTTTATTGTTATTACTCCTTTAATATGTTTTGTATAATAGTGGATTCCTTCAACAAGAAAGCCTTCTTTAGGAGTGGGTGAACATATATATGTATGTTCTTTAACATGTCTCTATACCTACTTACTTCCGTTTCTGGGATAAATCGATTTTACCTGATTTGCAGACTCTCCAAAAAATGCAATAATTTCAATTTAATAAGAACAAGCAACTTTGGTTTACACCACCTTACTAAGAGCCTTCAACATCTCTTTTGCAGGGTACAGGGTGTTTTAATACTACAGCATAACAATAACGACTTAAAACTTAAATAACTTGATTAACTTAAATGGAACACCCTACATTTCTGTAGCCTGTTGAAAGCTGGAACTAATTACTTTTTAATCGGTATTAGGGTTACCAACACCTAACTCTGATAGTTTTTGAGATATTTAAAAATTTGATAGTTTAACAATTTACAATGTACTGGTGTCTCAGTTACCTGTGAAATACCCGCAATATGGACATTATCTTGCAACTTTCAGTTTTAAATATTTACCATAAAAATATTTATTTTTTTCAGAAAAATAAATAGAAATGTGTTTATGACTAGTATCCCGGGCTCTAAGAGTCAGTCGAATTACGCACACCAGTCACAATTTACTGATGTTTAACAACAGCAACCGTTATTTGGTACATCAAAAATCGAACATACTGTAAACATCGACAAACTTTAACTTGTTAAGTAAGAACGTAATACAAATCGCTCTAATAGTAGTACGATAATTTCGAAAACCATTATTTTTAGAATTTTTTTTGACAAAGTTACCAATGTTTACAGTGTCATCGATTTTTGCTGAAACTAATAACGGTTGTTGTTGTTTGTGACAGGTGGGCGTGATTCGACTGATTCTTAGATCCCGGCATAAGTCATGTGCACATTTCTGTTATTACGTTCTGAAAAAAAAAATTTTAAAGTTAATATTTAAAACTGGATTGGCCTATACATTAATAATGTTTATTTTACTGATATATCACAGGTAACTTAAATTCTAGTAAATTGCAAATTGTTAAACTAGCAAATTTTAAAATAGCTCGAAAACTATCAGAGTTAGAGGTTGGTAACCCTAATACCAATTGAAAGGTAACTAGTTTCTAATACCAACAGGCTGCATAAATGTAGGGTGTTCCATTTAAGTTAAGCAAGTTATTTAAGTTTTAAGTCGTTAGCGTTATGCGGTAGTATTTAAAACACTCTCTACATCATAACACAAGTAAATATTGCAAAAGGGATGTTGAAAGTTCTTAGTAAGGTGATGTTAAACAAAATTGCTTGTTCTTATTTATCTTGAAGTTATAGCATTTTTTTGGAGGGTCTGCAAATCAGGTAAAATCGATTTATCTCAAAAACGGAAGTACGTAGGTATAGGAACATGTTAACAAACATACATATTTTTTATCCTACAATTCAAAAATAAAAAAACATACCGAGTGTTACATTTAAAATAACCCAACTTTGTTATAGTGCCTGTTTCTGAAGCACCCTGTACAATCAATAATACTTTTAAAATGTGGTTTCAAATAATATCGTTGTCTTAAGATTTCTTACATTATTTGTTGTTTTAGTGCTACAGAATAATTCGTTGGTAGTGCCGCACCCTGTATGTCGTCATGCAATGGCTGTGCTGTTATATTTTATGTTCTTATTTATTTCTATAGTATTTACACACTTAATCAGTAATACGAAGTTTTCAGATATCGTAAAAATAAATACGGTAAACACTAAAATCACGTGTCTTCTTTCTGCGCATTCGCGTTTGCCATTACGCCATTACGCCATTTGCAAAAGGTCGTATGTGCATGCTCAAAAGAGAGACAAGTGATGTAAGCGTTGACCGTATTTGTTCTTTACGACATCCCAAAATCCCTTATACTACATGTGAATCAGGGTTAGCATAAGTAAAATGTGTCTTACGACATCTCGTGTATATCATGAATTTATCGACACACGTGTGTTTTAAGAATTAAAGTTATCGGTTAGATAACGCTTTGCACTTTAACACACACAAGTCGTTACAGTTAACTATTGGCATTTTTCTTAGGGTTAGCATGTTTAGGTTTTAATGATTTCCCTAAACCTTATTCAAGCAAACGCTTTGCCAAGACGGAACAATTTATAATTGCACACGGTTTCGTCTCCACACTATTCCGGTTTATGCTGATCTCGGGGCACCACTTATCACATATAACCAACTATAATGAAAAATGACGTACCACATGAATACTAAATAATTATCTTGACAATAGTTAGAAGGTAAACTTTTTAAATGGAAACCCATATTTTTATTACAGTAAGTATACTATTTATACAAAAAAATCCAAATAAATTTTGTCTAAAAATTTTCTCTTTGGTTTTCTAAAAAAATTCTAAAGAAGTTTCGATAATTGAAAAACTGAGAAACTTGCCTTTATAGTTTGCAGAACGCTTTGGAAACCTAACAATTTTTATAATTAAATTTATGATAAAGTCCATTCGTTTGACTTATCACGATGACGTCATGTATGCATTAAATCACGAAATGACCATCGTCTGTAATTCTATATTTCCCGAAGTTGCCGATAGGTGGCGATACGTGTTACATTATTATAATATTTTAGTTTCCTGTTATTTTCACACCTAACACTCAATTTAAAATTAAAGATTAATTTAAACAAACTGAATAGTATAACTAAATAGTATACAAAAACTTAAAAAAAAATTTTTCTTATCCAACATCTAAGTGCCGACGGTCGAGTGAAGTTTCTGAATACGTTGATTTTTCTGTGCTTATATCACAATACGATAATGAAAAATAATGTACTATGCGAATAAATAAATAATCACGTTGACAGTAGTTAGAAGGTACTCTTTTTTAAATGGAAAACCATATTTTATTACAGTAAGTATAATATTTATTTAAAAATAAATTTTCTCTAAAACTTTCTCTTTGGTTTTCTAAAAAAATTACTCAAAACTTTTGATAGTTAACTGAAAATGGGCACTGAGAAACTTGCCTATATAGTTTGCAGAAAGCTTTGGAAACCTAACAGTTTTAATGGTTGAATTTATGACAATACTTTATTATCAATATTAGAATCAAACTAGTCAAAATTGCTAAAGAATAACCAAAGCAATTGTGACTTCTGCATATAATAAAACGTTAATGCGGCGTTGTATGGGTGTTTTGCATCTATTGTAATTTTTCATTGCATTTTTATGACCAAGTTAGGTTAATTTCTAATCAAAAAGATTATTCCATAAAATACTCATTGCTTTTCCGGGGATTGTTTTCTATAAAAATGCTCGTTTTTCTATCAAATTATAGTTGGCTTGACTATACATTTTTGTTGTTAGAATTTAAAACAATAATTCTGCATGTAATACATTAACATTCTTGTGAAAGCTGCTTTTATACAATATTTCATCGGTTTGCCTAAATTACTCTTCGTTTGTGGTCGATCCTACTTTACCTTGTATAAATTCGCAAAAGCCAATTTCTGTTAGCTATCATAAATCAACAACAACCGGTAGATCATCGAAAATGTAACAACATTTTTATAAAAATAAATTAGATGCAAAGACTTACGTGTATGACTATTGTTTCTTAAATTAATTTCTAACGGTTTTTTTAAAATCCGGAGCTCCATAAAATAGGATAATCTTCTCGATGGTCTAAGAAGGACGTGTCAATATTTATTGGTGATTGATATTTTGTTTCCCGGTATAGCTAATAGAAAAGGTATATGTCAGACATGTTTGTTTTTACGGATATTTATGTGTATAGTTGCATTAATCAATATTTTACAAATGCAAAAAGAAAACCGCAAAATTGAATAAAAAGTAACTATGTTATATGAATGTTATGTTAATTAGATGAGATGCCTCAGTGACAACAATTAAATGCAAGTAGGTTATTTTAAAAATACGAACCGTAGGGAAAGTTAACAAATTACTTGTAACTAATTTATCCATGTTGATAAATACTGTATAATTTAGAATTTTTAGTAAAAATGAGACTACTAAAATTTAAAATTTTACATTTATATAACGATAGTGACATTAACGTCAAAATGATTCCTACATACCTACAGATGCTACATTTATATGTAGCCAAATTATACATTTTTTTGCCGATTAATTAATTTTTTTAGTAAATCGTAATTATACCAGCATAATAAACATAGAGCAATGTATCTTAGTCTACCAAACAAGCACCCACTTGGTCATCACTTCGGCACACTATAATAAACAGAGTAGTGTATTTCTCTAATGACTCTTTTGAAGTTACTAATTCTAAGCATATGACGTTCATCCATTCGGTTACAAAATATAAAAAAGCATTGAAGCATCCCTGAAGCAAAGCTTCTAATCCCAGGCTTCACAACAAAACACAAACTCTCAGAACATCCGAGACGGACAACTGTCGATGAAAAATATCCAGAATTTTATGAAGGTATTGAACTAAACACGGCTAGATGTTTGAAGAAAAAATTAATTATAAAAATGATATAAGCAGGTTTTGTGTTTACACTGTACTGAGAAAATATATCATGTCTCCAAAGAGAAAGAAAAGGGAGGGCGCAACCAACAAATAATAAAATAAATGAAGTAACGTTTGAACTAAAATATGGTATAAAACGTTTTAAAATTGTAACAATAATTAATGGTGTTACTAGTTAAAGATTGATAAAATATATTTATTAACTTCTTAATAAATTGGAAAACACAAATCACATTATTTTTAATTCTAAAGCTAAACCGTTAAAATCTAACTAAACATTTTTTATCTCACCATGGAATTTTATTTTTAAATCGCTAATAGCTACAAAATCAATGGAAACCGATACAAATTATATTAAACCAAGAGATAAATAGCACTTGAAACATCAATTTTCAAATAGTTTTAAGATTAGTTTTTTTAAATGTGCAAATGAAGGCTAAAGGCAAATATTACACATAATTGATAAGAAAATACTTTAGACTACAAACAGAAAACCGTGAAAATTCAGCAAATATATGAATTGATAACAAAATTCCATAGAAACAATAACAACAACAGTATAATACAATCACAATTAGTAATTAGAAAACAAACATATTTTACGTTAATCAGGTTGCGGCTCTTATTCGTTGTTATCTTTACGGCATTACCTTGGAAAATAATTCATTATTGGTAATTAGACTTCTTGAAGGAGGAGCACCAAAAACCATTCGATTGTTTATTTCGGCAATGTTTCGTGTGCTAAGGTGCACACTTAATCAGGCCTTCTAAACAGAAGATGGTCCGTCACATAAAAGATACGGACACCACAACAAACAATTGAATGGTTTTGGTGCTCCTCCTTCAAGAAGTCTATAATTACCAATCATTAGTTATATTAAGGAGGAAATAATTATTTAACATCAAAATAATTCATGTGATGCTTTCGCTTAATTTATACAGAGCGTCCAAAGTAAAAGGTTGCTCTAACAAAATAATGTCTTGGTCATCAAGTTGGTCATTCCAAGTAATCCATGTAAGGGTTACGTAAATTGGAAGATGATACGATTTTCAATCGTCGAAGAAAATAGTTTAAAAAATCTTTCAAAATCTAACAATCTTCTTCTCTCCAGAAGGGTAAGCACCTCTTTAACAGTTTTATTTTGGAAATGTGTGAAATGTTTCTTTATTTTGGAACTTACAGCACCGTTAAGGTAAGTACTCTTCACTTATAGAGTGGTAAAACAATAAATTAATATTATTAAAATAATAAATTAAAAGTTCTCAGAACAAGCTAACAAAATTTTTTAGCCACTAGAAACATATTTTTCTAATTTTGTAAAGAAAATTGTTTATTCTCCTCAACATGTGCTTGGAGGATAAGGTAGTTGAGATTCAAACTCAGTTTATGAATAACTTCTTTTAAGTTTATTTACCAGAAAGATCCCTCTCTAGAACTAATTTTGTTTAAAGGTTTTGTGAATTAAAAGGAGTATCCAGTTTTCTGAATTAGGTCTGCATGTTAGGTTGTGTAGATGATTGGAAGAATATTTATTTAATAAATCTAAGGGATTTTATCAGTTTTTTCAGAACCAAATTGTTTAGGTAACTTTTTGCAATGCAAAGGGTAATTTATACGACTTGTATTTTAAGTATCTCCAGATCTACGTTTTTATTTTTATTGATTGCTTGTTGTTTATGGTATTCTTAGGGTCAGTTGCACCAAACTCGGTTAAATTTAAACGTAGGTTAAAACAATCGTTACTATGTTTAATCATTAGATATTATTGTTTTCAACCTACGGTTAAATTTAACCGAGTTTGGTGCATCTGGCCTTTTTAACTAATTTTTTTGGTTCGTAGCAAAAATCTCAAAATTTAATTATAGCTTGTTTTTTAGGTAAACTCTAAGGCATATCATTACAATTTTAATACGTTTTTTTTCATTCTAGTCAAATACCTGTGAACTTTAATCTGGATGTTTTTTGTAGTAGTAGAACAAGATGGATTGGATTTTTTTGAAAGATCATGTACAACGATTTATTATTGTAAAAGTTGTCAAATATTCCATCCTGTCTTCCTGACTCCCTCGTCCCCCTTTTTTCTAATTCAAATCAAATGCGTAAGTAAGTTTAATAAAAACAAGTCATTCTTTCTATGAACAGGGTTAGCAAACAAATGAAAATCCGTGTAAACAAAAGAAACAGAAGCCATGCCAAAAAAATTTGTTAAAAACTTGTAGGCTTTTAGTAGAAGTTTCTTACTTTAAAATTTACAGAGTGACTCACCAAAATAAAGTCCGTTAAAGTTAAGTATTTTGTGTTTGGGATTATTTAGTACATAAGTATTACACATACATTTCAACAATAAAAGATCGATTACATTAAATGTATCAATATAGGATCCATTAAAGATTTCTATATACGTTTATATTACACATAACTACAATTTGTAATACACAGAACACGTTTTAAATCATAAATACATTTATATTGGAAAACCGTAAGCTACCTCTTTTTAAATAGAATTACAGCATTTAGTAAGCAGAAAGTTGAAAAGTTTTTTGAGAATCTGGAAATAATGTACAATAAAAATGGCTTTGGACATGCACAAATTTTCAACGTCGATGAAACGGGCGTGACAAGTGTTCATAACCCTTCAAAAATTTTGGCACCAAATGGAATGAAACGTATTTGGTGAGAGGGGCAGACAATTACGGTAACATGTGCTGCCAGTGCTTCAGTAGTCTATTTACCTTCCATGTTTATATATCCCAGGCAACGCTCACCAAAACATCTATGTTCTGGAGATCCTACAGGCTCTTTCTATAAATGCTCTAAATCTCAATGGATGACAGAATATTTATTTGTTGAATGGTTGAGGTATTTTCAGAAAAAATGTTCGTTGTAGCAATAGAAATTGCGTTCTACTAATAATTGACAATCATGGGACACATATTTCCTATAAGGCGTACCAATTTAGTGGAGAAAACGGAATCGATGTGGTATCGTTGCCTTCACATACATCACATCGCCTTCAGCCTTTAGACGTTACCTTTTATTCACTACTAAAAAGGGCTTTCAGCCAGGAATGGTCAACATATTTAAAGCTTTATTCTTACAATAAAATTTTCTAGTCAAATGTGGCGCTATTGTTTACCAAAGCATATAATCGTGTTGCAACGGTAGAAAAAACAGTAAACGGGGTTTTGCATATAGGAATCTATCCTTTTAATAAAAATATTTTTCCGGAAAAGAATTTTTTACGGAGAATAGCACTGAAGCTCGTATTGAAACACCACCAGATAACTAATGAAGTTAACTTAAATATCGAGAACGGACATACCAGACACCAGAACCTATTCCTTCTACTTCTGGAATTTGTGGAAGAAAAAAACAACAGCGTAAAACTTTGACTGACAGTGACACATCTTCCGATGAAGAAATAACTGATCATTATTTAAAAAAAAAATTGTTTTGAAATATGCCCCACACTTAAACAACCAACAACTATAATGATCAGAAGACTGTAGCCACAAAGAGACCAAGTAGAAAACAACATTCTAAAATTTTTACATCTACCCCATTAAAATTGAAACTAGAGGAGAAAGAAGCAAAAAATTAAAGAAACTTCCAAAAACAACGAAGGGGTACGTTTTTTCGGAAACAAAAAATTCCAAAAAATTCCAAAAAAAGGAAAAATTAATACTATGACGAATTGTGAAATAAACGAACACCTATGCACGATGTGTGGTGAATTTGGACGTGACAATGAATTATGGTTTTGCTGCACTGTGTGCCAAAAGTGGGTCCACGCAGCGTGCAGCAACGCAGAAGATGAGGAAGGGTATACATTTGCAACAACTGCCGATAGTAATGGTAGTATGGCATTTATCCGGCTCCGTATTGCAATTTCCCGCCAGTTCCGGTATTACCCGAAATTAAATTTTTTTTGTTATTTTGTTCGATATTATTGTTTTGTTTAAGTAATCATTCTTAACTAGTACTCATTAAAAAAGTGAATAAGTGTTCTTTGTAACCAACATATATTAATCGAATGTACCACCACGTTTTCATAAGATAAATATTTTCCTTACTATATCGTACTTACCCTACGTTCCTCTACGCAAAAGTCATTAACGTCACTCCCATCTTCGCCCTCATGATTTAAAAGGGATTTCTTCTACCACTTTAATTCCAGCCTTTCTACCTTATATTCTTACACTCTCTACTGCTCGACAATGAGCTCCATACTTGAATACTGTTTAGTGATGTGGTCACCCCCTAAGTCTACATATGCGTAGCGCTGGAGAGAGTTCAGAAGAGTTATCTACAATAGATTGGTTTTCGGATGGGTATTCTAGCGGTTGAAGTGAGCTACATAGCGTTGCAAAACCTACTCTGTCTACTATGGTCAAGTGACGAGAGGCAATCGATCTGTCTTTTATTTTTAAAATTGTTTGCAATGAAGTTTATTTCTCGGATCTATTGGAATTGGTGAGATTCGCGGTGCCTCAGCAAACTTTGAGGAACGCCAATACATTCCAGATAGAGTGTTGCAGAACGAGTCATAGGATGTTTACGCCATTAGTACGCGCCTAAATAATAAATCAGTTAAACTTGCGTATGTACCTTTATATAATAATTTTGTTATAATGCTCTATTTCTGTTTATTCATCATGTGTGCTAGAAAAAATAGCAATAATTGTATATGTCGACACAGCTAATATTTTGGCATTTCTCATTTTGAAGTTTTGTTTTCATTGTTGGTTCCTCAGAGTAAATTCATATACCTACCGTTATTTTAATATCAAATTTTATACGTAACTGTACTATATCTATCTTATGGGTTATACCATTGTCGTCTGAGTTCAAGACGGCAATGGTTATACTGAAATCATTATAACGAACTTACTACGCAAGAAAAAGTGAAAAAAGGGGTAGTTTTCGATTTAGAAACCGTCGCATAACTCCCCATACGAATAAATAAATGAGATGGAGTAATAATTGATATAACCACAGGTCGTCATAATTACGTCAAATTTTGTTGTCAAGTTATATTTCCTGGCTTGATACAGAAAGACAATCATATTCTTAGAACGTATTTTATATGAAGAAGTTTTAGCCCGGCATCAAAAAAATTAAAATTAAGCAATGTAACTGAAAAGCACTATGAATATTTAGGTACCGCTGAATTCATAAAAATTAATCAACCCACACGCACATATAATTATCTATATGTA
Source organism: Abscondita cerata (assembly GCA_030710515.1). Taxonomy (NCBI): domain Eukaryota; kingdom Metazoa; phylum Arthropoda; class Insecta; order Coleoptera; family Lampyridae; genus Abscondita; species Abscondita cerata. Next base: position 470,869 of record JALBCR010000355.1, read on the forward strand.
GAGAAGATTGTTTTATTCGGTAGTTAATATTTACGCTTGATAAAAGTATTAAGTTGAGTATAGAGAACTTTAGTATGTAACTATGTGTCGACATTGTATGACGCAAACTGTATATAGTTTTGTTTTATGTGAAGAAGTTTTGTAACATCAGCTGTTTATAAACCGTCGCACTGTCTTCGTTTCTGTTTAATTAGTATTAATTAAATTCGCGATATTAAACAAATTCAACGAGTTTTACACTAATTAATTGTTAAGGTGTTGAATTTTTACATTCCTTGTACGCATTTAAAAAGTGAAGAGAGGTTGTGGGTGGCTCTCACTTTCCCCAGAAATGACTTGAACTTGTTTATTTCAACCATAAATAGTATGGATACTAACAAAATGAGCCCCATAAAGGTATTCCAAGGTAATAACAAAGCGCAATTGGTTTTTCATTATTTACTTAAGATAACCTACAAATAGGTTGCATAGCAGACACGGAAGAACCTTATCCAAGCTTATCAGACTACCATGACTACGAACCTAATCTTGAGTTTGATGATACCGAATTGCATCAATCACCCGATGCTATTGCTCATACAGGTACGACCTTTCATTTCTTATTATTTATGATAAAGTGTGAGTAATGTTTGTGGTAGTTGATTTAATGCAAGAAATCGAGACTAATGGTATGGGCTCGCCGGTGTCCGACTTTACCGATGAGAATTTTGAAGAAGAGTTGGCTGAGGCCTACGAAGAAGGCTTAGATAGTTTAATTTATACTTCTTATCCGGAAGTTGGTGATACGTCTGATAAGTTTCTTGATATAGCAAAATATGGAATTGTTGATGTTAAAGGGGACGACGCACTTGGTCGTAAAGTTATAGTTGTGTACGCTTGTAAATTGCCTTTGGTGAAAGATATAGATCATGGCAGATTCTTAAGGTATGTGTTATCTATACTTTTGTACTTGTTTATTATTTAAAATTATAAATTATGGATATACCTACATTATTTGTGACTGCTACAGGTTATAAAGTATATAATTATGTATCATACAGTTAGTGTTACCATGGGTACGTTCCACTTAACGATCAAAACGCTCACGTCCGCGATCGCTAAACAAACCATTCCACTTATACTTTAAAATGAGTTACCAATCTCAAGTGGAACGGATTCACGATACGTATACGACCACTCCGACCCACCAGTAAATCTGAGGCGTTGTGAGCTTCGAGCGGTCGCGATTGGTGACGTAATCAATGACGTACTCAAGGTAATCGTTTGCCTAGCGGTCTTTATGTGGAACGATGTTACGGGCGTTATGATTGTTGTGGACGTTAAGTGGAATGTACCCCATGTGTCCATTATATACAATGTTGTCACCATATTTGATCATCACATCCTTATTGCTACATGTCTCCTTTTCGACAATATTCAGAAATGGAGAATTAAAGTAAAATACAAAGTTTCATTTAGACAATTAAAGGCCAGTTGTTTAAAACTTGATTTAATTTAATCATTGCTCTGTTTTAAATTTATCTGAGTTTTGTGCAACTGGCCCTTAGCTTGTTAAATACAGGGTGATTCATTACTATTTGGAAATAATTTAACACTAGAATCCCGACCTCAAATTATGAAGATTTAACCCAAAACACCTAGATAAAATGTCGCTCATTACTAAGTTACAGGGTGTTTTGTTTACAAATTTATAAACTATTTGTGCTCAGTATTTTCAAACTAATTGACGTATCCATTTCATATTTGGCAGGAAGTGTAGACACTGTACACCCTTCTAAATTACGTTAAACAAACATTTCTGTCTACTACCAGAGGCGTACGATAGGGGTAAGTGGCCGGTTAATCGTCCCCAAATTTTACGTCACTGACGGAATAGAAATTTTAGTAGAATTTTTCGATTCTCCAATATTTTTTAAGTAAATAATGAACTCTTTCTTTATAACGATTAAGTCAATATTTTTCGAGATATTACAAGTTCAACATGAAGCCGTATCATTTTTTAAATTTTGGTATGTAACTCGGTAATAACTAATATCGACGTTTTGAGCCAGTGGATTGCATTTAATACGCAAATTAAACTTTAATCCATATTAACAATAAAGATACTAAAATTTATTGACAAAAATAAAATAGATCTTCTAACTTTAAAATAACTCAAAGTGATTTTAAAATATTATTAAAGCCAATAACCTGATTTCTATTTAAATTACAATCCGATAAGTCACATTTGATGGATAATTTTTTCAATATTATTTGTTTCGTGTAGTTGGTTCTGAACTGAATTATTTCTTTTGATCTACTGGGGTGCTTTTATTTTTTTCAATTCAATGGTACAGCTTCATGTTTAACTTAAAATATCTCAAGAAATTTTGACTTAATCGTTATGAGGAAAGAGTACATTATTTACTTAATAAATAATGGAGGATCGAAAAATTGTACTAAAATATTTATTCCGCCAGTGGCGTAAAATTTGGGCACGATTAACCGGTCACTTACCCCTGTCGTACGTCTCTGATAGTAGACAGAAATGTTTGTTTAACATAATTTTAAAGGGTGTAGGGTGTACAGTGTCTACACTCTCTGCCATATATGAAATAAATACGTCAATTAATTTTAAAATACTAAGCAGAAATCGTTTTTAAATTTTTAAACAAAACACCCTGTAACTTAGTAATGAGCGACCTTTCATCTAGGTGTTTTGGGTTAAATCTTCATAATTAAAGGTCGGGATTCTAGTGTTAAATTATTTCCAAATAGTAATGAATCACCCTGTATATAAAGCTATTCATTCAGTTTATCTACTCTTTGTCGTAACTACATTTTTTTGTAGAATGATTAAGAACGATTCCTAATTGGTTTTGGTGGAATAAAAGAGAATATGATCAAGATTTTTATTAATGTATTTTTCATTAGTCATTTTAGAATTGCCGAATTTTTTTTTAAAAGCTTACACCTGAAAATGGAGATATTCTTATCTAGCAAGTCAGTATGCACCTGCCTGATCACACCTTTTCCAAAGTGTAGATTATCGTTTAAGGAAGTTCGGATGGTTTAGGTGCAAAAAAGTTCATAAATTGGGTACCAGGTACTCAACATAATGGCCAGCTGATTCCTGTTTCGGACAACACACTTGTACGTAGATGAAGATAAATAAGCTGACCAATATATTTGGTATAGTACTACCAACATTATATATTCAATGGTACTACTAAACTTGTCCCACTGCAGCATTACAATTTATAGCGTAAACCGAGGAAACCACAATTTAATCTCTCAGTAATGATGATGTAATTTCACGATTAATTATTCATCTCTTAAACGATTTAAAAAACTTTCAACATGCAAAGAAAAATTGAAATCAGTTTTCATCTTTTGTTTTTAGTTCTCACTGTTTACGAATTTTTTCAAGAATTAGTAGATTACCAGATTGTTTACCTTTTCAGAGCCTCGTGTCTAATTTGCTGCTAAGACAATTTTTGAAAATTAGTAATTTAAGCGGTCGGAGATAAGTTTCACTACACAATCTGTTCTACAAAAAGGGTCCAACACTACACAGACTTCAATTGTTTATCTCCATCTTCATTTATTTTTTGTAAGACCATCAACAATTTTTGTTAAATTGCGTGGTATAATTTTTTGGATGCCAAGAAAATTTTCATAGCCCTCTTGGTTTCTGAGACTCGGGTGAAATTAAAAAATGGCACTTTTGGGACACCTCTCGTATCTCGGTTGCCTCGTAGGTTATTAAAAAGGCGAAAACGCATTCTTATAGAACTTTTTTGATAGAATCCTGTGGATAGTTTGTGTTGTATCTTATTGAAGTTTTTATTTCTAACCGTAATACATTGACACAATTATATTCTATTATTATTGACAACTCTACTCTTTTATTTTATTTCTAAGCAGACGAGATACCACAATTCTCGCGCGCATAACTCTTGCTACGTACGGGGTAAGGACAAGTAGTCAAGTCAGGCGACGTAGTCGCGGAGATAGAGGGAATGACGTCTTAACCGTGTTGACTGTCGAACAGCTGGGCGCTGATCCACTTCACATCGGGCAATTCTTGAGGAATGTGCACTGGACGGTGGTTCGTCGCACTGTCCTGTGGAGTCGGGAGTTCCACCATGTCCCCTAAGTTCGGTTCTAGCCCTCGACTTCCTGTGTCGCTGGTATCTGGAGCAAACGTCACTGACTTCTTAGCCGGAACTCCAGATTCCATTAATTGGTTAATGTGTCGCTTCAGTTTGTATCCGTTGTCGAATTGAATTAGGTAATGTAGCTTACCAAGTTTCTTTATAACATCCCCCAACTTCCAGTGTGCCTTGTTGTTTGAATAATACCTGGCATGTACGCGCCCTCCCACGCTTAACTGGCGAAGACGGCGAGCGGCTGTAAGAGATTTGTAAAATTTCGTAGGTTTCATTGCGTCCAGAGAGATTCGAATTTGGCGGTTTAGGTACTGTTCGGCTGGTGTCTTGTCGTTTTTTAACGGTGTAGCTCTGTAGTGATCAAGTTGCGAATAATTTTATTCTGCATCGGTCAACGCTCTTGATGTGTAGGCTACCGGTCGTTCCTCCCCGTTAACAAGATGTGACAAAATCCCTGCGACACCTGTAGGACTAGCATCACATGCGAGCTGGAGCGGTAATTCTGGATTGAATAACATAAGAGTCCGCTCATTGGCAACCTCTTCTTTGAGTCGAATAAACGCTGCTTCGCATTGTGCCGTCCAGTTAAATTAATTAGTTGGCGTAACGGAGACGTGACAGTCGAAATGCGGGGGATAAACCGCGAATAATATGTAACCAATCCCAAGAATCTTCTCACTTCATCGGCTGTCTTGGGTCGAGGCATTTCCGTGACTGCTTTAACCTTATCAGGCGATTTCAAAATTTGATTATGTTAAATAATGTGACCCAAAAATTCGATACATGTGTGAAACAGGGAACATTTCCTTTTATTTAAATGCAGGTTAAATTTACGTAACTGATTAAGACAGGCGATTAAGTTGGATTCACACTCTTGTCTTGTGGAACCGTGTACAATAATATCGTCGAAATAGGACTCTGTTTTCGGAATATCTCTGAGAATTTGATCAATAATGCGATTGAATTCAGATGGGGCCGTTTTGATACCGAAAGACAGGCGATTCATCCGATAGGTACCTCTATGTGTCGTGATGGTTTGAATTATGATTGACTCTTCATCAACAGATGCGTGAAGGTACGCTTTAAACAAGTCTAGGCGGTAAAAATACTTGGAATTACGGAGACTGCTGAAAATATCGTCAATTTTCCTGATCGGGTAATGGGCACTAACAAGGCGTTCATTCACTCCTATCTTGTAATCAACGCATAGCCGTACTTCTCCGTCGGCCTTAGGAATGACCGCCAATGGAGAATCCCCAGTCGCAGGTTTCTACCTTCGTGATAATCCCTCAGATTCAAGAGTATCAATCTCTTTATTAACCCTGTCCACAAGGGCATAAGGGACTTCTCGTTCACGATGAAAAACTGGCGTTGCATTTGGACGTAACTGGAGTGTCACTTTGACGTTTGGAACGCAACCGACCCGTTCTTCAAAGATGTCAGGAAATTTAGAAATTATCTCGCTTAGTTCAGTAGAATCTTGAATTTGTGCCACTAATATATCCCCATCAGATACTTGGTCAATTTCATTTAAATCGACTTTAAGTTTCCGTATCCACATTCTACCCAATAAAGCCGCACATTCCTCAGGTACAATATAGATTTCATCTTGAATAGTCTTCCCTCTGTATTCGGCGTGTACCTTAATTTTCCCATCAGGAATAAACAAGTTCCTGGTATATGATCGGAATCCTACTGTTGTTGGATGTAATGGTACTTTAGATTGAGTCTGGCAAATTGATCTCGGGGTAACAGAGTATAACCTGAGCCAGAGTCAACCTCAAATTGAACGAGTTTGCCTTCTATATTGATATTTGCGTAATAACGTTTTGTCTCGTCCTCTGAACCGCGTTGATTATTCCGGTAGATATCAATAATATGGTGTATGCTAAAGTGTTGAAAATTTACATTTTGAACTTGATTTGTAGCAACTTGATCCAAGTTATCCTCGTTCTTCAGCAGTGATCCAATGCATACCTTGCGAACATGTCCAGATTTATTACACCCGGAGCATTTTAAATTTGATCTAATAGTGGTACACTCTTTTGCTTGATGATTATCTCTTCCACATCTAAAACATAACCCATCGATGCCCAGTTTCTGATAGCTGATTCTTGATTTTGAACGTCCCTTTGATTTTGACTGACTTCGAAAGCGGGATTGTTGAAATTGATTTCTGTTTTCATTTCGGTTTTCATGGTGACTCTCTGCCTTCTTATGTCTTCCAATTCGATTAATTTCTGTCACCGGATTTGAAACTAACATCTTCTGAGCTAATTCCTTGGAGTCAATTTTTGATGTTTCCAAAGCAATAGCTTTCGCCACAATTTCATTAAACGACATTGACTCGGATTGCAGTAACTGCTCTCTAATGCTATTATCTTTGATTCCACGAATAAATTGAGCCCGTAGAAAAATATCGGCAATTGAAACTTGACATTCACAAGGTGAAATAAATTCGCAATCTCCCATGTCGTTTCGTAGAACAGCGACGAAATCGGCGATTGACTGTTGATCTGCTTGGTACTTTGGCAAAAATTGATGTTGAGCTAACAATACGTTTTTCCTTGGTGATAAATGTTGTTAATAATTTAATTGCTTCTTCATATGTTAACTCTTTGGGCGATCTTGGTGCAGCCAGTGCCGTTATCACGTTGAAAAGTTTTGTCCCGATCGAATTGAGTAATAATTTGGCACAATATTCTTTGTTGTCAATTATATTCTTCATCTCTAGGTAATTTTCAAACCGTTGTTTGTAATTTCGGAATGATTCCTCTTGCATCGAATGATTCGAAATTTGGGACAAAGAAAAATTTGTCAAACTACCTGGTTGGGAAGGCGATTGAACATTTGAAGGTTGTTGATCTGATAATTTTTCCAAAATCAATTTCTGCATTTGCATAAATTGTGAAAACTGGTCTGGATTCATTTCGTTGCGAGGTGTAGATCTTCGTCGGATATGCTTCACTACTACTTTTCACCGCGTCGCCAATATGTTGTATCTTATTGAAGTTTTTATTTCTGAACGTAATACATTGACACAATTATATTCTATTATTATTGACAACATGTTGACAACTCTACTCTTTATTTTATTTCTAAGCAGACGCGATACCACAGTTTGTTTGTCTAATGCGTTCCGTTTTTCGGTTATTTATTTTAAAATGGAACACACCCTATATATTTTTAACTAGTTAAATTGGTAAATTTTTGCGCTTTCCAAAAATGTGTAGTAGTATGTTGGTAGTTATTTTCAAGACTAGCTGCAGAAATACAGTTTTTTCTAAAATTAAATATATTTTTATATAGTAAGGCTATGGCGCTTATTGATAAAACTTTCAGATTGCTTTTGACAGTTTGACAATAATTTGTTATAATACTTACACTTAATATATGTTTCGCTTGTGGCCGCAGAATTATATGTTAACAGGTAATATGATATAATTTTGCCTTAATCAATTATTTTATTTTATAAATATTCTAGATATCCAGAGAGAAAACATACTTTTCCGGATAAGTTTTCTATACTTCAAAATAATTTAATTATAAGGGTTGCGACATCTAGTATCGACTCGTGTAACGCAACACGTACGAAAATGCATTGGCATTATGATAACCTTGTCGACTCCTTTTAATCATAGTTCATTTTCAAGACCAATGCCAAAATGCTACAATAAGGAAATTCTAGAGGTCGATGAAATTAATGTTTTAGCCGCTATAGAGGCAACTACATCAACACCATGCAGGGCCATTGGGCCAGAAGTTGGCGTGATCAAGAGTAAATCACACCAAATTAAAAAAAAAACATAAGTTCAAACCATATAAAACAAAATTGTTCAGCACTTGCACCGTGGAGATACAGAACGTCGTATAATTTTTTGTAATTGGTAGTCTTTAACAGGAATGACACTAGACATTGGAATCAAGAAAGGCCTCGCCTTCTATTTGAACATGAACAGCAGATTTGGCTTAAGCGTCGCGTATTTCATTTTGGGATGACGAGTAAGTTATAGAATCTACTCTAAGGAGGTCTATCTGCAGAACGTTACCTGGGTATTTTGACGGGGCGCCTGCTCATAATGCCCTAATGATACGCCCATTTTTAGAAAACAATTTTCCAGACGTGAATAGGAACTAACAGACCAATAAGATATCCTCCTAGATCGCCTGAGACTTTTTTACTTAGAAAATAAAGTTTATAGTAAGTGTCATATGAACTACAAGAATTGCGTGGGTATTTTTAAAAACATTAGAACGCATAACCAAAATGTGCGAACTTTGTATTAGGGAAAACAGTAACTTTTTTGAACAATTTATGTAATCGTTTAGTTATACCCGGTGATTCAGCTAACCCGTTCATTAGAAGTTTATGGACTTCCCGTTGAAATATTTGTTTAAAAATTTGGAATAGGGGATTGTTCGAAAGGTTCTATTTAATTAAAATATTTCAGCTCTTCTAGCACTTCCGGTTACACCGGAAGTGGCTATCAAATTTCTTATTTTAAATGGAATGATATATTTTTTGTATATTTTGATTCTACGCTGAGTTACTTTCATGTAGCACAACCTATATGAAAAATCAATAGTTTTTGAGATATTCTCATTTTTTGAGAAAAATTGGTTTTGTAGTATTGTTTTCAAACGCTTGTCAATTTTTTTAAATGGAACACCTTGTATCTTGTTGCTCTATGTGATGGAGAATTAAGTGGTCTTTCAATCTTCATAAGGGTTCCCTATACCTATCTGTTACCATTTTTCTGCTGTCGATGTATTTACATTCGACACACAATACTTCTCTATTTTATTAAATAATTTCTGACTAGTGGCCTGTGGAAACTAAAACAATGTGCCTTATTTATCAAACATGTAAACGTCGACGTGACACATTATACACGATATAGAAATCCACCAAGAATATTCGAATGAAGTCATACTAAATTTATTTTTTATTCATTGAGAATGTTACAAGATTATTAAAAGAACTTGCAGTTTATGGAAATCCACAACGGTGAAAGTTCGAAACCACATTGCGATTGAAATTGTTTGGATGCTTAATGCTTAATTTCTCAGACTTCTTTTAGTCTAGAATCGGGCTTGGTCACAAGTTGATTACCTAACTATCAGTTCTGTACCTTGAACTTTCTTTTGTTTGTTTCTCGCCCTGATGAAGTCCCTTACGATGATCGGCGAAACGTTGACAACTACGGTTACCTTTTCGACACGGTCCAATTCCGGAAGGCGTTTTTGTTCCAATAATGACTCAGGCCGTGGAATCCTCAATTCTTACAAAAAGCATATTCTTTAGAAATTGTAAGTGTGGTTAGTAGCAGACCCATCTTCAAAGTCAATGGTACTTTTGTGATTTAAAGAGTCGATTTAATTAATGTGGTGAGGCTAGACATTGTAAACTTAAGAGAAATTAGAAATTATAAACCCCTTTAAACTCACTTGCCCGAGATTTCAAAAAACTTCTGTTTTGAAGAAGAAAAGGTACAGTAACTACCGGACTGATTTGTGGTCGCAAATAAAGAAACTCGAGGAAACGCATCTGTTCATAAAATGAAAATATTTTTGCCTTGCTTTAGTTTTCCAGCTATCAAAAGATATTGGCGAAGAACTTGGAGTGAGTCAAGCTACGGCATCTCTCTGGTATCTCAAATTGTTGTAGTTGGCAAAATTATTACTCAGTCAAATGAATGGATAATAATAAAGTACTAATGGATGTCAAACATTTATGGTGAAGCGTTTTTCATAGTAATAGGCGTTACTGATTGTACTCATACAGAAATACTGAAACCAAATCATTATCGAGATGAGTACATTAACCGAAAAAGTAAAGCGACCTTGAATATGCAAACCACTTGCAATGTTGAAGAAATTTTCACTAGTGTTGATGTTAGCTGACTCGGATCTGTCCACAACTCTAGAATATGAAAAAAATTCAGAAATTAGTTTGAAATTGAGAAACAAATTGGTGTTGTACTGCTTGGTGATGACATTTATGGCATAGAGCGACATGCCTCATGACTATTTAGAAATTCTCTTCCTGGTGCTGAGCAAAATATAACAATTTGTTAATAATCGATGTTTTTCCGATTTTCTATCTTACAATTTATTTGCCGCGTGAAATTGGAAAATGTTACGAAACTAATTGTTACCCGTATTTTTCTTCATAACAAATAAGTAAGTTATTTAAGTTTAAGTGGTTAGTGTTATGCAGTAGTATTAAAAAACACCATGTACATCGTAAAATAAAAGTAAATATTGCAAAAATGATACTAAAAGCTTATTAGTGAGGTGGTGTAAGACAAGTTGCTTCTTCTTATTTATTTTTAAGTTATTGTATTTTTTGAAGGGTCTGGAAATCAAGTAAAATCGATTTATCTCAAAAACATATATTATTTTTTATCGTACAATTCAAAATAGAAATAAATACACGGTAATCTATGGCATGGTACTTGTTTCTGGAGCACCCTGTACAATCCAAAATATTTTTAAAATGTGGTCCTTTTATGCTACCGAATAATTCGTTGGTAGTATAGTATATAACCCCAGTCTTGTGAGCTAGCTTTTACTAATTTAAATAAACTCTTAGTGTCTGCACCAATTATGACTGGCAGAAGTTCTACCTATCATTTATTATACAAACCGATGTTTTTGACTTTGAAGTAGGAGCTGTTTTAGCTCAAGTTTCATAAGGCTGCGAATGAGTGATAAATTACGTCATCACGAGATTACTCAGGAATGGAGAATATGTTGGGGACCTATGACCTTACGACACGTGGTCATGACATACCATAACTCCTTCATGTCTATTACCTAGATGGTCTATGAGATTAACCACATAGTCTCTAATACCTGTACCTGTTCTTAATAAGTTTACGTAAAACCGTTACTTCACTTCAGCTTGTATGCTTATACTAATTATAGATCATTAGTAAAACAGTATTTCAAACCGGTTCAAGACAAATGTTTGAAATTTTTTTAACTGTAGTCATTCATGTCGAACTTTTTCAAAGAATTTATATGTGAAAACTAAAAATCATAAATCAATTACAAGTTAAAATATTTGTTGAAACTGATATTTTTTGTAATTGTTTCAGGTACTTAATTCACACTCTAGATAAATACGTGGAACAAGATTATAGTTTAGTATATTTTCACTACGGACTGTCCAGTAAAAATAAGCCGTCAATAGCATGGTTATGGCAAGCGTATAAAGCGTTTGATAGAAAATATAAGAAAAATCTGCAAGCTTTGTATCTCGTTCACCCTACTAGTTTTTTAAGAATTATATCAAAAGTATTTCGACCAGTTATCAGCGTTAAATTTGGTAGAAAAATTAATTACATAAATTCTTTGAAAGAACTGAGTGAGCACATTCGATTAGAGCAACTGTCCATACCGGAGCAGGTGAAGGAGTAAGTATGTTACTCGTTGTTTTTTTCTCTTTATAACAGAAAATTATAGCAGGTTAGGTTATTTCTACTGTTTGTTTCAGACATGATCGCATTTTAGGAGGTTCCAACAATATCACGGTAACAGATTCGCGACCCGAGTATCCTACTCAACAATTTGGAGTTACCTTGCAGTTTATTAAGCAGCATTACAAAGTTGTCATCCCTCCTGTAATAAGGCAATGTGTCGAGTATCTGGACACGCCAGATGGTACGATATATTATACTGTTTTATTTACGATAGTCAGTTTTTTACTTGAACAGCACTCGAAACCGAAGGCCTATTCCGAAGATCGGCAAATGTATTAAAAGTAAGACATCTAAAAGATATAGCTAATCGTGGAGATACTTTGAGTTTTGAAGATCCGCACGAGGCTGCAGTTTTATTGAAGACGCTTCTGAGGGAGCTGAGAGAGCCGCTACTTACTTATGATCTCTATGATGAAGTTATGCAGTTTCAGAGTGAGTTTTTTTAGTGAATTGAAATTATGAAAGCATAAAACATTTAAAACAAACGTTTCTGAACGTATTTACTAATAACGTCAATAACTTCGGATGTGATGTACGAGAATATACTTTTTTTTCTAATAAGAATCACAGAACACACGATTTGGCGCGAATTTATTTCAGTTCAAGCCTTCAAACTTGCATTGAGGATATAGCGAATCAATCCGGGTTACAGAACCCTGCAAAGTTCTGGAGTGGTAACTTACAACTACAAATCTTCCAACCGTTGGTCTTCCATCTGTTCCGGCAGCACAACGTTATTGTAGAGTAGGCTGCTCTAGAGAATCTCTGTCTCACGTCCAGCAGTACTGTCTGTCACCAATTTTGTAGGATAGCTAGGTATCGTGAGGTGGTTTTGTAGGATGACTAGGTCATTGGTAAAAACTGGATACCGGAGGTTGAACCGTTTGTCATCCTGAACGTCGGTTGTTCCTTTTCCCAAATCTGGGTCAACAAACGACTGATCTAGACCAGAACTTCTCTTCATTCCGTTTCTCCTCGGAGCCTGATACAAATGAGATTTTCCTCTGAAAACTCTAGGTTTTACCAAAACACTAAAGGCAAATTGTATCACGGTCTCTTAAAATGGGATAACATAATTCACCGCCAGTGCATGGCTCACGTTTGGCGCAGGACACCAAATAATAACCCCTCTAGACATTTTCCACGTACACGGGGTTAATCTCGACCACGGAATAGATTGGTTTGACATCAGCAGGTTGCATTTGTATACTAGACCAATAATCACTTACAAAAAAATTACAAAATGGGGTATCGTTCAACCAGTTATTGAATAAACAAAAAGTCGCACCTACTAAATAATATTTAGAAGAGGAGTGAGCCTTGAATGCATTATTGTCCATATATACATCATAAATTACTTTCCAAATTAAATTTTTACGTTTTAAAAAAAACTTAAAAAAGATCTGAAAATGTACTAGTCGAGTTCTAAGGTCAAGAATTTTTAAGTTCATCAATTCTAAACTAAAAACAAAATACTTATTTATTTTGCACCATTTTAAAGTCTGAAAGTTTTACATTATTAAGATGATAAGCCCATTTTGATCATTACAAAACACAGCAAACATGCGTGTTTCATTCCCCTCAAAGGGGAACAAACACGGTTGTTTCCGCTTTCCTCGAGGGAAACGGATGCTCTAGCTCTAGCATTACGAAGCTACTTCAGCCGTAAAGAGTATGTATATACGTAAGTTCAAACATTCGTTTATGCGCCGGGTTTGTGTTTGAAGATTGCATAAATTAGGGAGTGGATGAGGAACAAGGGAAATTACTGGCCCAGCATTCACCTATTTATAAGTGTATACTTATATTGCTGCTAGAAAACCGCTGAAAAACACACCAGACTAGATGATGGAACTCGAGCTCCTGAATGTCAAATGAGCGTGGTTCAAACTATATTATCCGTGATCATTGTTTTACGATTAGCAAACGTCTTCCATTCTTCAGTAGAAAAATTCAAAGCTAGTATGTCCGCCCTTTTCTATAGTATGCACCAATCACAGTGGAGATTGATGAACTTACGCTTGAATTAAGAAACAGGTTGCGACCAATATTTTTTCCGTTACAAGCAGTAACGTGTGGCATTAAAAAAGTTGATGTGTTTTTTGCAAATGGGTGATCACCTTCATTTTGAATAAAATGCAGTTCGTATAAAAATTGTAGAACTTGCAAATTATTTTGAGAACTTTATTGCAACGATAGCCACTTGAACTAGGTAAATCTATTTACAATTACTTATCCAATGTTAGATCATATGAAAGCATTGACAACAGAGACGAATTTAGGGGTAATTTCACAGTACACAACTCGACACAACTTGCCAACATAGGAACACACCTCTGTAAATTTAAGTTCCTCTTTTTGAACACTGATAATAAACACATCACCAGAACGTAGTTTCCTTGGAACATAGACCATAGAGGGTGCTGCTTGACAACGCTGAGCGTCGGAGGTATGTTTTTAATTTGCCGATGATTCTTTAGTGAGTAGAAGTACTGAGTCAGAGCGGCGTTGACCATCTATAATTTGAATATTTTTCCAAATAACTCATTGCGTTGCGTACGGTAATGCTTTTGTGACTTCCTACCCTTACTGTTTAAAGAAGAAACGATATCGCAGCGGTAGGGGCATGGAATATCGACTTTCTCCCGAATTTACTACTTTGTTGACATCATAAACTTCATGCAAGTTAAACCCAAAGTTCGGTCAAGCATTCAAGTTTCTGAATTCAATATACAACTATTACCAGACATCGCTGTCGGTCGTCCTAAGTTTTATTATTACAGTTTTTGTGGAAAGCCTCGGACGAGTTCATATGCCATACCAGTGGTTACTCGAGTTACATTGATACTTTTTGTGTTGTGTTGTGGTTGTTGAGCTAAGAACCCGCCTTCGCGTGACGTCACTTACGAACCTATCGTTTAATTCGTGCATTCGGCGTGTTTATTGAAGGGTTGAGGACAATTCAAGTAATAGTTATTTGCATCACTAGGCCAGAAAGTGACTTTTTGCGAGTGCCAAATCAGTTTCTGGCCACGTGATACACACGATTTTTTGGACCGACAAATTGTCAAATTTCTTCAAACTGAAATTTTCAAAATATGCCAAAACATTTTTGGTTGGTAATGCCATTTGGCAGCTGTCAACACGTTGCGAAGGGCAAGAAAATGGGTGTTTCTGGCCGCTTTTGAGTGATGCAAAAGCAGTGATTATAGATCGAAAAATAATATTATTTCAAAAATGACAATAATTTATGAGTCTGTGATTAGTTGTGTTGTGACCCCAAAGTTGATAATTCGGTGTTTAGACGTGAAGGTGTGAAGACCTTTGTTATAGTGAGCAAATAATACGGAGACATTGAAGAAAATTTAAGAGATTAATAGATATTTGGAAATACAATTTCGGCCAGTGATAGTGATAATGGGTGCATTTGACGTAACACAAAGGGGGAATTTTAAGAAAGTGTCTAGCGACAGCGTTGTAGCGTACAAAAACGATATACGTAAAATAATACAAACGATTTGTAAATAGGATTTTGGAGTATTAAACATTTAAAAAGTGTGGTCAAAGAAAGAAAACTAGTTCTAATTAATTGAGCGAAATTTTATAAAATTTAGGATTCGGAAAATTCAACTTCGGATAGCAAGAAAAGGAGGAAATGACAAAAAAAATTAGCTAATGATGAAATGGGGAAGATGAAAGAAGAAATGAAAAAATTAAATGATGAACACAAGATAAGAAATTAGAAGAAAAAGTGTAGGTATGGTTTAGAGAATAGGGTGGCATTTTTAGAAAAAGAGAAACGGAGGGGTGGAGGTAAGAGAGGTAAAACAGAAATAGAGAAATGATCAAAGAAAATAAAACAGATGAGGCTGGAGAAATAAAAAAAGGAGTAATTATAAAAATGGGTAGTGAAGAAAAGCAAAAAGAAGGTGGATAGAAAACGAGGGCAGGGATAATGAAAAAAGGAGGGAATCGGGTTGAAGGAGCAGGGTATAAATAAAGTTAAAAATAGAATAGTATTTTGGAATGTATCAGGGATAAAAAATAAAGGAAAAGAATTTCGGAATTGCATAAAGGGTTTTAAAGGGTGTTGGTAGAGAATGGAAATAAAAGATGCCGGAGGAGTTGAGTAGAAGATACAATTTGCCGAAAGAAAAAATAAAAGGGACAGTACTAGGGGAGGAATAATAATAGAGGCAAGGAAGGGGTGAAAAAACGAAGAAGAAGATAAAAGAGAGACTGTGAATAGAGTAATGGAAACTAGGATGAAGTCTGGAAAGGGAAATGGTTTGAAATAATAACGGTTTACGGTAAAGAATTGGGAAGTAAAATTGAAGAGATGCAAAGGAACGGGAAGAAGGAAAATAATTATAGAGGGGATTTTAATGCGATAAGGGATGATGGAGGAATAATGATAGACGGAAAGGTTTAAAAAGGAAATCGATGGGCGGAAAATTAAATGGACAAAGCAAAATATTGTTAGATATAGGCGAAGAAAGAGGATGGACTATAATGAATGGAAACAGGGAAGAAGGTGGAAAGCGGAGTACACTATTATAGGAGAAAGAGGAGAATCTGTCATAGACTACGTTTTTGTAAATGACGATAGTAAGGAAGAGATAGAGCAGGTAAGGATAGTAAAAGAGGAGGAATCAGATCATCAACCGCTCATGTGATCATGATCTACGAAGGAGATGAAGAAGAACAAGAAGAAAATAGAGAATTGAGAGAAGAGAAAGTTTGGACAAAAGAAAGTATAGAGACCTATAGAGAAAAATTGGAGGAAGAACAAGAAACATTTCAAACACTAGAGGAAATAAATAGGATAGTAAAGAAAATGGACGAAGCAACGGAAAAGAGAAAATATAAGAATATAATATAATTGACCAAAATCAAAATAAAAAAAATTTTGCATTTTAAATGAAAAGGGAAATCCAAAAATCTAAAAATGTTCGAGGTGTTCCGTTTAAAGAAAGCATAACTTTTGGTTGGCATGTCTTTGTGAAACAACCAGTAGCTCAATTCATTGTGGGTTACCGCACAAAAGTTGGTATTGATGTGTCACATCCGCCCAATTTTACGTTTGAAATATTCATGTTTAACCTTTGCGTACTTACGGCTAAATTGTCTAAAAATAAAGAATATCAATTAAAGATAAACATTCCATATAGGTTGGAATCGAGATGAACAACTCCGCCAAGTGTCGATTTTAGTCATGGAAAAATTACCAGAAGACAACTACAAAGTACTGAAATACATAATCAGTTTTCTATCTAGGGTAAGACGTATCTTCAAGTTTACACCAATAAACAATAATAAAAATAAATTAATAGGTAATGGAAAGGGCAGATTTGAACAAAATGACCGCACAAAATCTAGCCGTTGTATTTGGACCAAACTTGGTGTGGTCGGAAAACGTTACTATGTCACTTTCAGCGATCGGCCCTATCAATATGTTTACCCAATTTTTGCTCCAACATCACGGCGAAATATTTATAGTGTAAAGCGCATGGTAAAACAAAAACAAAAATGTGATTTCAAAACGATTGCAAGGTAATCTAAGTATAAAGGGTGATGTTTATTTTTTATTTTTCTACTTACCTGACTAATAATATGTAATAGAATAACAAATTTGTAGATGTAAGAAAGAAGTAGTTTATATGTTCCTCGTTTTATATATATGTATAATATTCATTAAAATGGTTACGGAATTATAGTCCACAATACCAAAGAACGTTGTGTAAAGTTTTGGATAAATTTATATATATATATATACTATATTAATTGCGCGACATATAAACGCAATTATAAAAAAAGAGAGATTTTAGAGAAACTTATTATATTGTATGCTAAAAATAAATATAAATACAACCGTTTCTTAGAAACGAAAACAAAATCATTATTCTGTTTTAAGCGTTGAGTAGGTATTAATTCATTTCATATACTTTGTACCTTCTACCTGCAAGTTCATTAATCATTCCATATTTTACATTTTATTTTTTTTATATCAGCATTTTATGTAAAACATATCGAAAAAGAAAAAAATTAGCTAACGCACATGCGTATTATTAACGGTATCGATCAATAATACAAGTAGTGTCGATGTTGATATCGAATGCGTTTACCGGTGATTAATTAACTCGTGGCCAATTTTGATTGTCGATCTGATTGTGTTATGCGTAAATGCATTGTTTTGTAACAACGAAAGTTATATAGGTATATAACTACGATTATTATTTAAATAACGTAAATCTATAAAAGATAAATGTACATTTATTCCTGTATAATGTGTTTGTATTTATAACAAAAGTATAAAACGTAATAAAACCATCAGCTACCATTTGTTTTTGGGTTAATTTCGCCCTTAAAACAACTACAATTTACTAGACATCAGTTTTATTGTTTAAATTTTCACATGAAACCCAATGAATGAAGAGAAAAATAGTTATAACGAAGAATAAATATATTTAAGTAGTGATTCAAATTTTCTGCATTTTCAGGTATTTCGCGAATTGATAGGGGAAAACCGTGGTCGGGACCATTGGCCCGATTTGTGACACAAATTCACAATGGTCTAAACAGCACTTCGATATCTCGACTCGTTTGGGAGATACAGAGTGTTTTGCGTTTTATGTCGGTTTCGTTAAAGCTTGATGACTTTTTTGTTTGTGAATATTTATTATTTTAACCAAAACGATTTTTGTGCATTTGTTTATATGCAATTTAATTGCGTACTCGAATTTATTCTAGCTTAATTTGTTTTCGAGTTACAGACCAAACATGCATTTTTTTAAATGGAAATGATAGTTGGCTATGACTCCATTGATTAAAGATCTTTTTAGCTTTCTGAAAATATATGGTTTAATATATTTATCTCGCCAAGTAAGGAAATTATACACGATTTTTTGAAAAAAAAACCCTAGATCAAAGTCATCTATGAACCTTTTGTTTACTGCGTGCATTCGTTGCTAGTTTTTTGACACTTCACGCAGTTGTTTCGTATAAATAAATGGCCGAAACATACATAGATGTGATTAGATTTAATGTTTCAAAGCTTTGGTTAAAGTAATAATTAATTACTGAAATTAATAACTTTTTAGCCTTTTATTTATAAGAAACAACTGCGCGAAGTGTCAAAAACTACAAACGAATGCGTGCAGTAAACAAATGTTTATAGGTGACTTTGATCAAGAGGTGTTTTTCAAAAAATCGTTTATAAGTTCCTTATTTGCCGAGATAAATATATAAAACCATATATTTTCAGAAAGCTAAAAAATCTCTATCAATGGAGTGATAGCCACCTATGGTTTCCATAAAAAAAAATGCATCTTTGGTTTGTAACTCGAAAACAAATTAAGCTAGAATAAATTCGAGTACTCCATTGAATTTGCCTATAAAAAAATGCACAAAAAATGTTTTGGTTAAAATAAATAATATTCAAACAAAAAAGTTATGAAGCTTTCAAGAAAACGACATAAAATGCCTAACACTCTGTATCTCCCAAACGAGTCGAGATATCGAAGTGCTGTCTAGACTATTGAATTTGTGTCAAAAATCGGGCCAAGGGTCCAGACCACGGTTTTCCCTTATCAATTCACGAAATACCTGAAACCCCAAATCACATCGGAAATAGGACACCCTGTACATAAGATATAATTTATAAAAGACTACTGGTGATAACATCTTTTGCTAATGAACCACTATCTGCTTCAACTAATGTTATTTATTTAAATTTACACACTAATAATTTTAAATTCAGAATGAGTTCGTTGTCATACTGACACTGACAACTGTTTCCTACAATGAACTATTTTAATACATGTTTTGTTTGTATAATTGTTGGACGGGAACTTGCGGTTTTCTCTACTATTTGACTTACCATATTTACATAACTTTGACAAAATTGACCTTTTTATTTAAATCGAACTAACCTTGAATTAAATTTACTTTATCTTCATGTTTAGTTTTATTTCACTGCTGTACATTACTACATTTATCACTACACTCTAATAGTAAGTTAATGAAGATTTTGTGCTGTATTCAATGTTTAGGAAGTTTCGATCGCCCAAGTTCGCTTCGAGTACAGTATATTTAAATCTTACGGTTGCACAAAAAACAGATTGATTATTGTACAGTTATATTCCCCAATAAGTATCAGTTTGCGCCTAAAAACCACGCTTGGTTGTAGGTATACGAAGTGGCATTTTTAAATTTCGCTATCAAACCAAAATGCCGCCTTAAACGCATAGACCCTGAGAAACTTGGAATGTTGTAGGAGTTATGGAAGGAATAAATCAAAATAATCTAATATTTTTAACAATAAAATATAGTAACAAACATACTTATAAAAGTTGTACGTGCGTATACATAAATAGTGAAAAATCCACTTACGATTAGAATCACTATATATAGTCGAATTCATATAAGAATAAAGTAAGTGGAGGAGATTTGATTTCAAGTTAATTTGTTAAAACAACGAGACTATTGACACCACTTCACCAAACTTTGTTCTTATATGAATTCTGCTATATTATAATTATTGCAATAATTTTTTTTTAATATACAATAAGAATTTAACATAAAATCTACATAAATATTTAATTTATAGTATACTATACGTATTTTAGGAGGCAGAATGGTGTGAATAATATATAACCTTTAAAATTATTTATCATTTATGCATCCATGAGATAATTAGTTGCAACCAAACCAGTGCATGAGCAGTATGTACGGGAATTTAAAGTTCGGCCAGTGTTAATTATTTAAAATAGAGTGTCATAACCCGACATAATGCTAACAAAAACAATAAAAAGGAATAAAACGGCGGTGGGAGTTAAATGTACAGACTAACTGTATACATCGTACGTTAATTCTAGTCATCCGTTTTTCTAATATAAGTTAATACTTTGTTTACTGCTAAATATGTAAAAAAGGACGGAAAACTTATAACAGAAAATGAAAAAGAAAAAAGAGAAACCCATATTACTATCAAATATTACTAAGTTTTGGTATAATTAGAACGGTAAACTGTTGATGTTAATTTAAAATAAGGAGCGCATATAATATAATATTAAGCAAAATGCCAGTATTCCTTACAGTTTTCTATACACTCAGTACGTAAATTTGTAAGCATATACATATTGCATTTGTTATCAGCAATATACATTGACCTTGTCATAATAACAATAATTCTGGTTCCAAATACGATTTAAGAATAGAAGAATACATGAAATGGAAGAAGAATTTGCGATGCTTCAGTACCATAAAACTAAAAATATGAAATTTTGTGTTCGAAGTGGATTCCAGGAGATCAGAAAGAGTTCAAAGAATCCCAACACTTTTATTAATGGAATAACAGTTACAAATTGGTATGAGTTATTCATGAAACGTCCTGAACTTTCTGCCTGAATGAGGGAAAACCTTACGCAACCATGTGTACCGTTACAGAAGAAAAATAAGAAGATAGCTTAATCCGAAGAGTTTCAAAATAATCGACCAAAAAGGCTGTACACAGCTTCACCAACAATCATGAAAACAAATGCATAACTATACCGATAACTTCCGATGATCAACTCAGTTACAAAAGAATTCCAACGGTTGTAGTTTAGAAAGTACCGAAAACTGAAGAATTGAACGTTCCGAAAGTTGTTGGATGACCGCTGAAAGTTTTTATGAATATATCATCAAGATCTTCCTTGGTGGATTGAAAATAAAATTCCGGTAATTTTGTATTTAATAGTCGCACAACCCATTTACACTGAACATCAAATAATCTCGACAGCAAGTAGTATTTAGGGGAGGGCCGGGTATTGCTGCCATACGGGCAATTCCGTCGCACCTGACTAACGCCCATTGAGAATGGTTAGATTGCCGCCGTCAAGGTAAGTTCATACGAATACCAGTGATAAGGTTAATGTTATTTCTACTTACTGCTACCGTATTTATAACACGAGTAGGTGTAATATTTTACTAGTTTAATGGATATGTGCTTTAATAACGTAACATATAAGGAACTTGCTTTTAAATGTTTGGTTATTCTTTTTAGTATGTAATGGTATATCCGTCATATTGTTCCTAAAGGATACATCCGTCACTGTCGTCATGACGGTATTGCCCCGTATTTTCTTATTGAAATGAAAAATAAGGTATTTTCAGATGGTTCGCTCACGAAAAAGGTTATGTGGAAAGAGGAAGACCTCAAAAATGCCATTGAAGCAGTTCACCAAGGTGAAGGAGGGCAGCTACATGGTATAAGGCAAACGATGTTACTAACCCAACATTAGGCCTAAAGTGCGTTCTTTCTGCAGAGCAAGAACAACAATCAGCAGAACATGTGGTACTTCTGCCAAAATTATTTTAGGGCATCACCACAATCGAACTAAGGCGATTGGCTTTCGATTTGACTGAAAAACATGAAATAACCCACACCTTTAGCAAGGAGGCCAAATTGGCTAAGATAGATTGGTTACATGGGTTTCTCAGCAGATATACAATTAGTTTAAGGAAACCGGAAGCCACTAGCTTGAACAGAATCAAAGCATTTAACAAAGACGAAGTAGATTTGTTTTATAAAAAATTAGATACTGTAATGAAACTGGAATCTCCACAGTTCAAAAACCTGAAAATATAATTCTTGCACGTCGAGAACAGAACCAACAGGGAGGAGTTGCGAGTTGAGAGCTTAGCAAAAATATCATTGTGGTGTGTGCCATAATTGTGCGATAACTTTATGAAAACACATTTTCATCAAAAAATCACTCCATACGACATTGCTCCGAATTCAGCAAAGCTTACTTGAGGATTGTTACCCTTGAAAAGGCAGTGGCGGGACGCAAATCATGTGGAATTTCTACCAGATAAATTCAGTGAAGTTGATTTTCCTCCTGCTCATTTAATCATAGAGCAAATAATTGTTGAGGATACGAATGAAAGTTATAAAAAACCGAATGATACCGCTACTAATGAAGCACCTAATGATGAAAATCCTGCTGACACTCCTGCTCAACTGAGCACGTCGTCAGGAAAAGTAGATTTTTCAAAAAGTATTCTCGAGATTTCACACAGGACTGATCCTAAACAAAAACTTCAGGATAGAAAGCATTCTGACTTCGACAACAATGAAAGACATTGCCACAGAAAAAAAAGTTGAAACAAATAGCGAAAGCAGTGAAACGAAATTTTACAGGTTGCGAAAACAACAAAGAGAATCAAGAAAACTATCAGCCCAAAATTCGATTTTGGTGAAACATGGTCAGAAGATTTTGATGACGAAACTGTGCGACGATGATTCCAGTGACGATATCTCTCTACCCAATGTATTTACTGATGAGGAGATATGTTTAACTTGTGGAGAGTTTGTAGGCACGGATCCAGCTTTGGTACCGCTGTACTCTTTACCCGAAATGGATTCATTCTCAATGCAGTAGTAAAGAGAGTGCTAAAAATTACGTTTGTGACTTCTGTGAATTGAATCATTTATCTTTCATTGTCCTGTTATTTTTTATATTTCCAAAGAAAATTTCAGTAAATATATTTGTTCAGAATATGCTTTATAGAGAAGTCTTAGAATTACAGCAAATGAAAAAGTTTTGAAAATTGATTTAAGTAAAAAAACTAAGTTCTTAAAACGCCAATTTAATGACCCACCATCAAATGTCGGTTGCTGTAATTCTCGCTTCATTTCGGTTATTAATTGCTGTTACTTGAAAAGAATATTAACTACCATAAAAAGGCGGCACTGAGTCGATTTTACATAAAATACTTGTGAAGACCTTGGGAACTACAAATTCACTGGCTCCTTGAATTTTACAATAAATAAGGAAAATCTTACTTAAAGCACGGATTTCCTGTCAAGATTTATATGCAATATATCAAAATTTGAAATCTGAAAGTACAAAGGTATTTTCACTTATTTATCATAAGATTCAAGAACGCTACTGAATTTGTAATTTCAAAATAGCCGAACGTCAGTTTGCAAAATTGACAGATATCGCTTCTTCACAACACAAAAGTCTCATTCAACGCTAACAAACCGATTAGTATCGGTCGCTAGAATTTGAATCCTCGAAAATAAACGATTCATGTGGCGATCCCCTGCGCAGCGCCACAGATTAATGATGTGGTGGGGTTAAGACAGATGCGAAACTCGAGTTGTAGAGATTCTTTGCGCATGCGTTAATTCTCCATTTTATTGTTGGTGTTGTAAACAACAAACGATTTATACGCTTCAATATTTGTATGAGTAGTACCTATGCTAATGTTAAGTAAATGATGATCAATAAGTCCGATTATTTATTTGATTAATTACATTGGACAAACTCATTTTATACCATGTAAAATAGGATTTTAATATATTAATGGTTATAGTTTGGAATAGAAATGTTTTTATTAAAATTAAAAATATAGGTTTTTTGTTTTCACAAACGGTTTTATTCAACTTCAATTTTCCAATTATTTATTGTTAGTGTTAAAGCAATAAAAAATCCGATATCAACAAGCATGAAGTTTACTTGTTCATACATTCAGTGTATAGGCAAACATCAAACAGACCGACACAGAGTTTCGCATCTGTCTTAACCCCACCACATCATTAATCTGTGGCAGCGCCCTGCGCGAGTGTCTTATAATGCTTGTAATGTGAACAACAACACCACAGAGGCAGATATCCAAAAAAAATGGAAGTACTTCAAATTATCGACGCAGAAAACAAAATGACAAGTGACAACTAACAAATCGCATTCGTTCAACAGACATTGAATCGATACCAATCAGAATCGGTGTCGGGATTACGATTCATGAGTTGTATGCCCCTAAACTCAGTAGGTTAAATGTTCTTTGTTTGTTACACGTATCTTACCAACACTGTTTTAGTAACTTTCTAATTTTAACCAGTAACTAAAATAGTAAGTGCTGTTCAAATTGACTCAGAAGTTTTTAATATTGTTCATATGCACTTACTTATGATGCAAGAATCTTCTTTACTGTAAAGAAGTTTTAACCTATTTACATTTTTCTTTCATCTCAAAACTAGGTCACAATAAATGATGAAGTCTGCAGGTGACCCCATTACAATGTCATAAGACAATGTAGATTTACCAGTTGTAAGTTGTAATAATTATTCAACCAAAAAATAATTGGAAAACTTCTACACATTGTACAATCCGATTAGTTTTAATTCGTTGTAGAGAAAACAAAATTAGAGTTTAAAAAAAGAAAAAATAAAAAGAATTTTCCTGATGATCCCAAAATATACCAAATGATCACAGTAAGTCACATTATTGAAAGGCATTAATTTCAGGCCTATTTAGCACATATTATAATTAACCACTATTAAAAAGTTAAAGTTATAGCAGCCAGTTAATGAGAAATAGCAGCATACTATTTTTACCTTATCATGCAGAATTTTAATTTATAATATAGTAGTTGGCAGAAAAGCTGCAGATCATCATTAGATCACTGAAAATTTCTGGGAAATAAAAGTTATAGTAACAATTAAATTTGTCCCTATTACCTACACTACCGAATAAGGCATTACGTATTTTTAATTGATTTACCGAAATTCTCTTAAATACTAAGATAGAACATTTAAAAAGGTTTAAGGCTATGACTAGTGTATTTACCACCAAAGCTGAATACTGATTAAGTTCTACTGTACCATTTTAGATTTTAAATTTTCCAAAATTGCTTCAGCCTATAATCGAAAAATGTTAAAAAGTGCACTGATCTTTTAAAAATACTCACAGTCGCAAACCACCAAGTGTTAGGTTTAAAAGCTATACCAGACCAAAAACTAAGGTCAGAAATAGGCGCTATGAAATGCAAGTGAAGATGGGCAATCGAATTAAATGGAGGTACGTGGAACCCGATGCGTGCATCTTCTATACTGCATCCAAAATCTTCTAACACCTTTTTTCCTATCGCTATTAGTCTTTCAACTAAAAAAATACAATAATGATCAAAAATGAATACATTAATAAGTAATAATTACCAAATGGTATGTCTTCTATCGTTAAAGCTTTTACATCTTGAATATGTTTTTTAGGTATTGCCAAGTAATGAAATTTCGCTGCAGGTTTTATATCATTAAAAACAATTATTTCTTCATCTTCGTATACGAAATCTGTAGGTTGTTCACCTGATACTATATTACAAAATATGCAATTAGACATCTCGAATTAAGCTGAGTCTTTTGTGTCCTAAATTATTTGATAGTACGCGGAAAATTCAAGAAAATTATGTAAATAATGTACTTTAACCTCTATTCAGTGCAATTTAAATTAGGGCACACTACCAACTTATATAGCCACCTACACGATGCCAACTGTAAAAATATATTATACAGTACTGAAACAAATTTATACCGTAGTCAACCAAATCGTAGTGGTTTGACTTATAATATAAGATCGCTATGTCTATGCGCCGTCGTCGTCCTCCTTCGCGCGTTTAACGTAGTATTAAATTACATGTAATATTATGATTTTTATGTTGTTTTTTACGCTGAATAAGAATATCCGAAATAAATTTTGATATCTCAATCATTTTTCGAGATATTCGACTTTATAGTCATTTACGAAAAATTTATAGGTGTGACCCACCATTTTTGTATACATTTTTTCTCTTACCCTCTATTCGAAAGGGTTTTTCTCGGTGAGTTTAACCTTAAGTTTGCGCACCCCTAAAACCAACCGTTCTCCGCCATCTTAGGTTTGGTGTTTTTTTTTGGAATTTTCATATCTCGCATCCTAAATATCGCACAGTCATAAACTTGGTGTCTTTGGATTCGTTTTGAGTTATATTTTCAACAATGTTATATGACAAAGAACTGTGCGTTTAACGGAAAAAAAAGTTATTGCTCTTCAAAGTCGACAGAACGACTTTTTTTCCTTTTTGCCTCCTCTCATTTTTCAGTCCACCTGACGTTTTTTTGTGAGCAAACTTTATTAAAGATAAAGTAATTTCTAGCATTTAAAAAAAAACTATTCCGATACGACCATTTCCCGCTCGTCAATCGAAGCGCAAAGTTGCTATGTTTCGTGCGTGATTTCGAATTACGTTGCACAGCGCTCTCGCTCCGCGCTGGATTTCGTCGTAATACAACTTGTCTACCGTTTATTTATTAAAATAAACGATTGTTATCCATTATACATTGTTTAAATATGCCTATGTGTTCAATAAAAATTTTGTTGGAGTGGATTTTTATTTAAAAAATGAACATTTCGATGGGTTTAATGATGACTTTTTTCTTTCCAAATGTTATTCAATTACACTATTGCTATTTGTTACTAATTTATTGGTACAGTAAGAAATTTCTTTTTTGTTAACGCAGAACTGTGTTTATATTGAAACTATTAGGGTACAAAATATTTTCTAAATTTTATGTTGGTATTTCAAGTATCCTTTTGATTTGTATATTTTTGTTTGAACCTTTTAGAATTAAACGTTTCGTACAGTCTGCTATTATTATTTTAAATAACTCATTAGAAATAATTAATATTTTGACAGGTTTTAACTGTATAAACATTATTTTTCTGTTTTTTCGAATTCAATTCTGCACCACCCTTGAGGTTAAGTTCACGGCGCGTTTTTTTATGTGGTTTCCTCGATAGACCTATTCCACAGTTTTCACTTTTTCTTTAGTGAATTTCTCACTTTGTCATGATATTAATAGCCATCATCTTCACTCTTACTTATCACAGGCGGTTCGCTTGCTTTTCTTTTCAATGAAGCGGTTGATATGGGTAAAGGCACAATTGTTGGAAGTCCCTGCTACAGTTGGTGGTACATCCACAGGATACAATGTCCAGAACTTTGTGTGATAACGAACTTACAACGATGGTACCTTTACCAAGATCAACCGCAAGCCAATCACCTGTGATAAGTGAGAATGAAAATGACAATGGCTATCAATATCATGGCAGCGTGAGAACTCATTAAAGAAAAAGTGAAAACTATGGAGTAAGTCTATCGGGGAGACCAAAAAAAAATAAAAACGCGCCGTAAATTCAACCTCAAGAGTGGTGCAGAATTGAGTTCGGAAAACGCAGAAAACAGTTTCTCCATAAAAGTCGAAATATTAATTGTTTCAATACAAACACAGTTCTGCGTTCAAAGAAGAATTTCTTACTGTATCAATAAATTAGTAACAAATAGCAATAGTGTAATTCAATAATATTTGGAAAGAATAAAGTCATCATTAAACCCATGTTCATTTTTTAAATAATAATCCACTCCAACAAATTTTTTATTAAACAAATAGGTATTTATTTAAACAATGTATCATGCACAATAATCGTTTATTTGAATAAATGAACAGAGGATAAGTCGTATTATGACGAAATGTAGCGCGGAGCGCTACCTCTATTCAGCGTATTTCGAAATCCCGCCCGAAACATAGCAACTTTGCGCGTCGATCGATTGACGGGCGGGAAATGGTCGTATCGGGATAATCTTTTTTTGTAAATGCTAGAAATTACTTTATCTTTAATAAATTTCTGTCACAAACAAACGTCAGGTAGACTGGAAGAAAGATATGAGCCGAAAAGAAGAAAAAACTTTTTTAAGTCGTTCTGTCGACTTTGAAGAGCAATAACTTTTATCCGTTAAACGCACAGTTTTTTTGTCATATAACATTGTTGAAAATATAACTCAAAACGAATCTAAATACACCAAGTTTATGACTGTGCGATAAATGGAACGCGAGTTATGAAAAATCCAAGAAAAATGGTGGGTCAATTCCCAAATGCAGTGAACTATTTAAAGTACCAAAGTTCTAAATCTAAAACATTTTCAGGTTTTTCGACTTTATAAAACAAAATTTAATATTTTGTCGCCTGGTTTAAGTACAAATATTTTTATTACCTACTTATACTTTGTTAACATTTATGGAAAACTTCTAGTTTTAAGTTTGGTTCTGAGCCTAACATGCGCAGCTTTTTTTGACTTGAAATCGTTTTTGTTGTAATTTCTTGCTTGCCTACTTAGGTATTAAGCAAAAAGTAAATAAGTAAATATTTGAACTTCCTTTTTTTCCGGCGAATTAGAGTTAGTACGTTATAATAAAGCAAAAACGAGCATTTTGTGCAGAACTCTACGTTGCCCTGCTACTTACAATGTATAAGCGTATCGAAAGTGCAGCAACATAAAACGTTTTGCTCGAAAAATAAATATAAGAAGTCTAGAAAGCGCGTCACAACTTACAACATTTAGATTTCTTCTCAAAGAAACTGAGCCTACATATTGTAAATAGCCATAACTTATAATCGGGAAGTCCTTGCAATTAACTCGCAGTTAAATATTTTAGACATAGGTAGAAGATCGAATTTTTACAATTTTTACTGATCACATGCCTCTTCCAAAAGAAAAATCACCTGTTATTTTTTTCAAAATAATTAAAAACAATACAGCAAGTTGGTTTTAAACCTAATACCGATGACTCACCTACTGTTTTCGAAACAAATCTGATCAGCTGTAACAACAATGTTTATAACAATAAATTCTTCAATTCCGATATATTTGTTGGTGCATTACATATTAATAAATTAAATTAGTCGCCTACTATTTATATTTTTGTACTAAATTTCACTTCATTAAGCCGTTAACTGAACTAACAAAAATAGAATTAACATAATGACGTTACATACATGGTGGTCAAATTATAGCGTAAACCAGAGCAACCTAATTTTTTTAAATATTTTACTGCACAAACGTAGTATAAATGCTTGAGTATGTTTACAACATTTACTTTGACATGGGGGCGCCGTTATGTCAACAATACAAACAATACCTCTCAGAATATCTATGTGTTTTTGATTAGAAGGAACCGTAAATTAAATAATGTCTCTAAATAATGCAACGAAACCGATATTATTTTCTTACCCATCTCGAAGTAGTAAAGCATTAAACTTTTCAACAAAATTCCGTGTAGTGTTTGATGTTTCTTCTTTCTCTACTTCAGGATGATCACTTAATAACTTACAATATGTCGGTCCTCATATTCTAAATGATGTTTTTGAAATTATTTTACGATTTCGACAGCATGCATTTGTAATTATGTTTATTTTGAAAAAAAACCGTTGAAGAAGATCGCAATTATTGAGCAACACTTTAAGCATTTTGAACAAGAAATTTTGCGTCTCCTAGTGTCGATTTGTGTTAACTATCACGTACATAAATGCAATCGTTGCTTTAAGCATTTTGTTTAAATACAGTTACATTTGGGACATCATCTAATCCATATTTAGCAATGAGATGTATAAAGTAAGTTGCGATTGAAAATCAATTTTTTCATGGTATTGCCGCTTCAATAATGCAACGTGATTTTTATGTTGACGGCTTGATCAATGGGTTTGTCAACGAACTCGAAACCATTGAAGTATACAAAGAAATTTATTTTATTTTGTAAAGTGTCCACTTCATTGTGAGAAATGTGAATTCTAACAGCAAACTTATTTCGAATTAATTACAAAACGACAAAATTCGAAATAGTATTGTTGACATATACTAAGAGGGTTTGAAGCATCCCCATAATTTATCGAATCAGAAGCAATGGGGTCAATTTAAAAGTTTTTGAATGAAATCTGTAAGGTTCAGAGACAAGCAAATTTTGACGGTGACGCACGTAAAGTACCTAGGTGTAACTGTTGGCAAAAGGCGGGCATTTGGAAGAAATGAGAAATAAGATGGTGGTACTTGGTGTTACGATGCAGAAGAGAACAACAGGTATATCACGGGAAATACCACAAAAACAATCAATACCGGGTTTCTGACGGTATTTGTATGCATGCGTCGAAAATATGGTATAAAGACTTAAAGAAAAACTACATGGTTGCGTTCATGGCAAGGTGCCAGAGATCACGTCACTGAAAATTTAGACAAGTTAGACAATGCTGAGCGCCTCTAGTCAATAAGAAGAAATTTAATCTTAAAGTGGTTAGAAAGGTGAAACACAAACAAGAATGATAGGGTCACGTACAGTTTTATGCCGGACGTAGGCAGAAGGCTTGCGTGCCCGGGGGGATCTGATCTACATTGGAAGTGGGATATGTGGGCACAGGACACGGGTGGTTTCGATAGTATCTCCGTAGGATAAATGTCGGTGACAACGCAACTTTCGAATGAGGTAATGGCAAAAAGATTAGGTTCACAACGTAACCTACAGAAACCCTGGTCAAATGGGATCCCTATGCAGGACGAAGCGGTGTATGTCGGTAATAAGTGGAAAAAATTCGTAGACTGCATGTAGAAGATGATGAAGGGGCGGATTGGTTCATAAGAACCCGTGTTGTTCAAGCTATCGTAGGCAGTCAGTAAGTAAACATATCTTTCTTCTTTAGATTATTTTAGACCTGGTAATGTCTCTCACAATTGGAGTCGAAACTTCTTCGCAAATTGCAATACCATTGAATGATTTTAATTCATCAACCAATTATTTACAAAACAAAATATTTGATTACAAAATGCATGAAACGATTAATGTATAAAGGTACAAATTTTAGGTTTTCACCCACATCATAGGGTAGCTAATACGACAGCGTCGAAAATTAAACCTTTTATAGGATGCAGAAAGTCCCAGAGGTGTAAGTACAGGATGGTAAATCCATAAACAGATATAACCCTCACACGATTGATCAGTAATTTGTACCTACTACATTAAATAGCAGAATCCCGCCGATTTGACTTGAAGCGGTACATCTCTGCAACTGATTTACTAAAAGACTTTCTGTGTAGTAGAGGGCGTGACTCTAAGTTTTTGCTCTCTTACTAAATAATTTTCCAATAAACCAAAATTTAAATGTGAGAATCATTATTTAGTGGTATACTGATAGTTTAAGGAAAGTAAAATATAAAATAATCTATTTACTTAATTTTCACAAATCGTGTGTAGAAGCAAACACAACAAAAGCATAAAAAATTATTTGGATTTTCAATAAATAAAACTGATTTTATACATAAAATTAATTAATCACTTCAAAGCATTTTGATAGAAAACCGTTCTAAGCAAAGTATTCGCCAAATAGGATGGTTGTTATCGTAAAGTTAGACATTTTCCGAGGTTGTTCGATGTTTCAATGTGAGAGCGATAATTGTGTATTTAAAGACTAAAGATGGACATGCTTTCACAACCATAATGACTGTAAGGTAAACGAACAGCACAACACAGCAATGCAATATTTCACCAATCAGCTCACATACGTGACTTTTTGAGATATACTCAAAAGTAGATTTTATTGACCATCCGCAGTACAGTTCTGATTTCGTATCCGATGACTTCTCTTATACTAAGCATCAATTGTTTTGACGCAGCTTAAGAAACGGTTGGTGCTTTCAATATACAAGTCTGAGAAGTGCCTCAATCGTAGTGACAAAAGTTTAATCACATACAAAAATGTATTGATTTTATTAAGTATATTTTGGAAAAAGATTTTTGATTTTCTGATATTTAAGTGCCAACCTCGTCGTACATAAATTTTAAAGTTAGGGTAAAACATCGGTCCAATGATCCCAAGTTTTAATTTCATCAAACAATGCTTTGCCAGGACTTTCGACCGAAATACATTGACGATGACCAACTAATACATAATTTTCATCAATTGCACCAATTTCAACGCCGTGTGCAATTAGCACTTTTGCTTGATTTAGAGCGGGTTCACTAGGTAAGGTATGCGTAAAGCTACCAACAAATGCGATTCCTACAGATAGTTTGTTGTAACCAACAGTATGATCACCTTCTGCCCCCCATCCTCTACCTTCATACACCTTTCCATCGCACCCAACAAGAAAGTTATAAGAAATATCGTTCCATTTGTCACCTTCTATATGATTTGATTGGATCAACCGAACTATGAGTACATTATCTGCTTGTGTTATTGAACTTTTAGAAGCTGTATGACCTATAATGTACACCGTATTATTGAAAAAACTACGTAACAAAAATATAACATACAAATAATTACAAACTTAGCTGGTTTAGTTAAGTAATTTATTCTTCCTATAGGATCTTGTGCTAACCAATTTAGTCGATCGACAATACTTAATCTTCTCGTAGGTTTGGTAACTATAAAATCAAATGAGAATAAGTAATTCAAAATAATGGGTTACTCACATGCTGCCCCATTCAAAAAATATTCGTTAATTACTTCACTTTCAACTATAGTTTGTATTGTTTTCGTAATCTTTACGGGTTCGTAAATTTTGGTAACGGTTCCAATGACTACATTTTCGCAATTATTCAAGCTTACATTGGCAACGGCGTTCTTCACATCTTCTAGGCTAACCACATTTTGATATTTACACTAAAAAAGTATAGAAAACAATTAATAATACAAAATAAAAAAAACAAGTAATACTTTTGTTGTTTTTATTAGAGGCCGAAATCGACTACTTTCTCAGTTCTCTTGACGATAATATATAATTAAATATAAATTAATTACTTTAGTTTCTAATAATATGATCAAGTACCACAAATAATTATTGTATGAATTTATTCTACAATAAATTTTACCTATTTATACGTCTCATATACTACGTTAAAATTCTTGTTTATGATTAAGATAATGAAATTGTTCACAGGAAAAATTTATGTACATACAGAGTGTTGATAATTAAATCAACAATAATAATGCAAAATAACAGCAATAAAACTGAGCACGTGTATAGATGACACCTGTTATAGAGTAATTGAT
This sequence comes from Abscondita cerata, assembly GCA_030710515.1. Lineage (NCBI taxonomy): Eukaryota > Metazoa > Arthropoda > Insecta > Coleoptera > Lampyridae > Abscondita > Abscondita cerata. The sequence goes on from JALBCR010000355.1 coordinate 504,187, forward strand.
GGGAGAGATTTGGTAAATAAAACTGTCGTACGATGAAGGAAGTCGTGGAGTCTAAATTCTGGATGGAATATATGCAAAAGTAAATTGCTTACTATAGAAAAATCAAAGTGAATAAACGGATATACTTAACACTAATTGATCGAACTGTATCAGCAAAACTATTATAATCAAGCGTGGCAGCAACGTATTTGTTTTCAATAGAGTAGATTCAGTTCAGGAAATAACTCACCAAGCAATTAGTACCTATCATATTCAACCTCAGAATATTCCCACTGATTTGGTTTGACCGTAGTTCATCGGTTACTGATCTATTGAACGACTTGATGTGAGAGCGTGCTCCAAGTTCTTGTCTACTGCTACTGAACCATGTCCCAATCAACCAAAATTTAAATGTAAGAACCATGACAATTCCGAGATTATTTAGCGATGCTTGATATAAAGAAAGTAAAATCTAAAATAAGAATTTAGCTGTAATTAAGCAACGGATCAAAAATTGTTTAAGCAAAACTTGTGTGTACTTAGATTAACAACAACTTTTATTTAAAAAAAAATGTGTGTATTTTCGAAAGTATTCTACATTTCCTCTACTCTACGAAAAACCTTTTTCTATTAATATCACGTTTCTTTCCCTTTTGGTTTCCTTATACATCATAATTCTTCATCATGTGCTTCATGAACTCCATATTTCGATTGCCTACTCTCTCACTTCATATACATCTAGTAATTTTTCTTTCTTAACAGTTTATTTTCTTATCTATCCTTCCCGCTCTACCTCCTCCCTGCATTAAAATTTCCTCTCTTATTATTTATTATCGTTAGTATTATATATTTGTCTCTTGTTTTTCCTACACATAACTTTCACTAGTCCTGTTTTTGGGTGTCTTCTTCATCATTATTCCCATTTGCCTTATCATTTTGTCCTTCATGTTCGCAAACTGAGCTCTCCAAATATAATCATCTGATTCTATCAAAGTTTATTGTTATTAAGCAAGTGATAGCTGGTGATACCACCTCTGGACAGTTGCCAACTACTCAGAATAATCAAATTGTAATAATTTGTAGAAATCTGTAGTATGTAAGATGTCTGCTCTAAATTCTTCAACATTGCGAAAAAAGATAAGCCCAAAGAGAATCAAAACTACTACTGATAGTACTATTTCTAAGATTATTAGAGCTATGTGAAGAAAGAGGTTGGATAATTATGAACGGAAATATGGAAGAGGGTGGAAAAGGAGAATATACATACATAAGTGAAAGGGGGCAGTCTGTAATCGACTATGTATTATTAAATGAAAATGTAAGGAGGACGTGGAATTGCTAAGAATAGGAGAGGAAGTGGAATCAGACCACCAACCATTGGAAGTGATCATGTTGGAAGAGGAAGAAGAGAATCAAGATGAAAAAATAAAGAATGGGGAGAAAAGAAAATATGGACACAAGAGACAGTAAAAAAATATAAAGAGAAAATGGAAGAAGAAATGGAAATATCAGGAGAGATGGAAGAAGATATTGAGAGAATACTAATAAAATGAAGGAGGCGACGGAAAAGAGAAAGTACAGAAAAAATAAAAAAAAGAATTAGGAAACAAGAAAGAATGGTGGAACAAAGAGTGTGATAAGGGGAAAAGAGAAGTGAGGAAAGGAAGACGAAATTGGAAAACAGGAAAGATAGAGATAGAACAATACAAAAGTAAAAGCAAATTTCAAAGAAATATGTGAAAGAAGAAAGAAAGAATATAAAACACAGATGGGGAAAAGGATAGAACAAATAAAAATGAGGGACAAGCATGGAATTTATTAACCAAAGAAGGGGAAACAAAAAGGATGGAAATAAAAATAGAAGGAAACGAATGGGAAGAATACTGCAAGAAAATGTTAAAAGGAACGGAAGAAAAAGTAACAAGCAAAGAGATGGAGAGGACAAAAATAAGGCATAGAGAAGGCGGGATAGAAAAAGAGGAGATGGAGAGAGCAATAGAAAAAGTGAAAATAGGGAAAGCAGAAGGGACGGATGGAACGCAAGGAGAACAATGGAAATACACTGGAGAAAAATGAGAGAACAGCTAAGAAGGATATACGAAAGAATATGGAAAGGAGAAGGAATACCCGAAAATGGAAGGAGGCAATAATATGCCCAATATACAAAGGAGGGATACAAAACAAGTGAAAATTACAGAGGGATAAACCTAACGAATGTGGGATACAAGATATATGCTGAAATTATAAGAGCAAGATTAGAAAAACAATTAGACGAGAAGAAAATTATCCCAGACTGGCAAAACGGATTTCGAAAAGGAAGAGGGACGATAGATAATATTTACATACTAAAACACCTAGTTAATCAAGAAATAGAAAAGAAAAGAGGAAAGGTATATTTGCTATATTTTTGGACATTAAGGCAGCGTTCGACAACGTGGAAAGGAACGATTATGGAAAATTATGGGAGAAGTGGGGATAGACAAGGATGTGAAAGACGCAATAGAGGAAATATATGAGGAGACAAAATGTAGAACGAGAGTGGGAATGAAATTGGGAAGAGAGTTTTGGACGGAAAGAGGGCTAAAGCAGGGATGTCCATTAAGCCCTAGCCTATTTTCAATATATATTAGAGATTTCATAATCATAATTGTTGTTCGCAACGACAGACGCGTTATTGTTATACTTACCTTTACCTTTATCTATAAGCATAATTATTGTTAAGTGAGTAATAAATTTGTGTTAGTGTGTACACATAATAATGTCTGTGCCAGTAGAAATAAAAAACTTAAAGTTATGGAACTAAAAGTCAACTTAAGAAACGTGGGTTAAGTCAATCTGGAAATAAGTGCGATTTAATTGACAAACTGAAAAATTGTATGAACTCAAGTTATGTTTCACTTGATAACGTAAGTCGAGATAGTAGTATATATACAACACAAAATCTATTGAAAACACCCGTTCAAAAAAAAAACAAAAAATGGATCTCTTTTCAAAATTCAAACATAAGTCAATTAGAAAATGCGATTAATCTTTTAAATATCAAAGTTAAATATTTACTTAAGGAAAACAAAAACTGAAAAATTAGTAAATGATAAATCAACATCAAAAAACGCGTGCCAAACTAAAAAATATTCATCTGAAGTGGGAAGCAAACATACAAATTTAAAAATACCAATGAAGCAAATATCGTTTCAACGCAAAAATCGTCTTCTATGAGTATTAAAGTTAACGAATACGCAAAAATTCCTCAAATTTTAATCTTAGCGGACAGCCATGGAAGAGAATGTGCGAATATTATAAATTCAAAACTCGAGGTAAACAAATACAAAGTGCAATCTATACTTAAGCCGAATGCTCTATTTGAAGATGTAATAATTGACATCCATAATCTGTGTGTACATTACGATAAGAAAGATTTTGTTTTCATAATTGCTGGTACGAATAACGTAATTAAAAGAAGGAAAATTAATCCGACAGTTTTGTCTACAATTAATAAATTAAGCGAAAAACTAACATAGTTATTGTAAATGTTCCATATGTCTACGATTCCCCAATGTTAAATTCACTAATATTTACATATAATTATAATATTTCGAAACACATTAAGAATTATACAAACAAAATACATTATCTGGATATCGCCCAATATTTAAAAAATTACCATTTAAAAACTAAAGGAATGCATTTAAACCGAAATGGTAAACAATTATTATGTACGTTGATAGTTCAACTCATTGAAGAATTAGAAAACCAACAATATGAACATTTAAGCGATGTAAAAACTGATTCGCGTTATGTAAATCGTGAAAACCTAATTAGTATTAATTGCGATGCAAGCATAGAGGTTCCCTTAAAGCATAAAGTAACTCAAAACTGTGAATCTCCTATACGACCAACTTCCAACTTTCAAACATCGAAATTTCTTCATATCGCCCACGAAGATAGTACACAACCTCAAGAACTAAATTACGAACAATTTTCATCTTTTTAGGAACACAAACGACATGTTCACAGTGATGCATTTAAATATCCAAGGCCTTTTTAATAAGTTGTTAGAGTTAGAAATATTTCTTGAAAGTTTTGGTTTTGTTGATGTTATATGTTTTACCGAACACTGGTTAACAAAATTAGAATGTGAAACTATCTGCATTCCAGGCTATAAATTAGCAAATTCTTACTGTAGGGAAAAGTATTTACGAGGGGCGCTCTTATTTTTGCTAGAATAACTTAAATTTTACTACGATTGATGTCGATCATGAAATAGGTGTAGACTTGGCATTCGAATATTGTATAATAAAAATTGATGTCTGTAAACTAATAATTATCTGCATATATCGCGTTCCACATGGGGATTTCAACACGTTCATTCACAATCTTGAAGTAATTTTAGATCGTTATAAACTTTGTACAAATGTAATTATTTGCGGAGATTTTAATATAAATATATTTGAAAAGTCAAAAAAAGTTGAAACTTACTTATCTTTACTACAATCTTTTAATATATACCCAACAATTTGGAGTGCCACAAGGATTACTCCTAGTACCGCAACCTGCATTGATAACATTTTTACTAATCTTCATTCTATAAACTTAATGAAAACTGTAAATGTAGAAATTGGATTATCAGATCATAATGCTCAAGTTTTAACTATCTCTGGTTTGTTGAAAAGTCCAAAAAAACTGAAGAGTATACATATATTAGAATATACAATTCAATAAACAATTCTACATTTACTAAACTTTTAGAACGTATAAATTGGAATTTTATACATAACATGGATATTACTGTAGCGTTAAAAATGGAAACGTTTTACAATCAATTAATAAACGCTTTTAACACAGCTTATCCTTTAACACGAAAAAATAGATTAAAAAATAAAAACTGGATTACACGAGGTATCAAAATTTCATCAAAAACAAAGAGAGTTACATATGTGCCTAAAAATTTATCCCAATAGCGTATTACGACAGTATTACATAAGATACACCAAAATCTTAAAACGTGTTTGTGAGACGGCTAAAAAATTCAAATACATTATTCTCTACTCAAATCAAATAATATCATGAAAACAACTTGGAAAATAATTAATAAAGAAACAAATAAAATCAATAACAATCAGTTCAACATTAAATTAGATATAAATGATAACACTTTAAATGAACCTATTCATGTCGCAAATACTTTTAACGATTATTTTACAAGTTTACCTACTATACTACAGAAAAATTTAATAAATGACAATAATGCATTTGATAAACTTTTAAAATACAAAATTAATAACAAAAATTCTATGTATTTTACACCCACAACGCCAAACGAATTAGAAGCTATCATTGGAAAAATAAAAACACTAGTGCAGTAGGTCTGGACGATATTCCAATAAACGTACTTAAAATAAATGCAAAATTACTATGTAATCCTTTATCTGATCTAATAAATGTTTCCTTTAGTAACGGTTATTATCCAAAAGAGTTCAAGATAGCGAAGGTGATTCCAATACATAAAAAAAATCTTAAAACTTCTATCATAAATTACAGACCCATAGCAATATTACCAGTTCTTTCAAAAGTATTTGAACATGTCTTGAAAGATCGATTAATAATTTTTTTTGAAAAACATAACTATCTGTGCGAGAATCAACACGGTTTCTGTAAAAATAAATCTACCTTTACAGCCATAAATAAAATATTAAGTCAAATATTAGATAGTATTAATAAGAATGAATTAGTTGTCAGTTTAAGCTGCGATTTGTCTAAGGCTTTCGATTTAGTAGACCATTCCATCTTAATAAAAAATTGCAATATTACGGAGTTAGAGGTAATATGTTATCTTTATTAGAAGCTTATATAACAGGACGGGAACAAGTAGTTCAAATTAGACATTACAATGATAAAACAACTCAAAATTATTTTTCCGATTCCAAACATGTTTACTACGGTGTTCCTCAAGGATCTATTTTAGGACCACTCCTTTTTCTGATTTATATAAATGATCTACCTTTTAATATACCTGCTCCAATTACTATGTATGCCGACGATACAAGTATTATCATAAGAAGTAATTCTGTAAAAGAACTTGTCCAAATGATATCACTTACGTTACATTCACTACAATCCTGGTTAAATTCAAATCGTTTAGTCATTAACTTTGACAAAACATTCTTATTACATTTTCTTAAAGCTAAACATTACGAAAGTTTTATAAATGAAATTGATCGGTGCAACATAAACCTACATATTGTTACATCTGAAAAACTGTTGGGTGTAATAATAGATAATAAGTTTAATTGGGGGGAACAGGTCAACATTATAACTACCAAACTAAACAAAACAATATTTTGCCTACGTAGGTTAACCAGAATTTGTTCTATATCAACCCTTAAAATTGTCTACCACGCATGCTTCGAGTCAGTACTGCGATATGGAATAGTTTTCTGGGGAAATTGCATTCATATCAAACAAATATTAAAATTACAAAAAAGCAGTGCGTATAATCTTTCAACTAAAGAGGACCGATAGTTGTAGGCAATTATTTATTGTTCAAAATATAATGACAGTAATTAATTTATACATTTACGAATGCTGTCTACACGTTTTCAAAAATAAATCGCATATAAAGATAAACGCAGATATCCATAGTTATCCTACCAGAAATAATTTATTACGAACAGACAAACCCCAAAATTATATATATAATCAATGCTATCTTTATTATTCGATAAAGTTTTTCAATCATCTTCCTCCGGAAATTAGAAACATTGAAGATATAAATCAATTTAAGAAAAGTCTACAAATGTATTTTTATAGTCGCTCCTTTTACACAGTAAATGAATTTGTATGCAGATAGTTATTTCATAATTTTATTGTATTTATGTTTTTGTGTATTATATACCACTAGATGTTATTTATAGTTTTTAATGATATTACTTTTTATACTGTATGTGTCCCTAGTTTATTATATTCTTATTATTTATGTATTCGACGCTAATGGCACAGAAATATACATTACTTACTTACTTACTTACTTTTAGAAGAAGAAATGAAGAAAAATCAGGTAGGAGGAATTGTAATTGAAGAAAAAAGGTATGGGTGCTGGCGTATGCGGACGATATTGTCGCATTAGCGTCAAAGGAAGAAGAGATGAGAGGGTGATTAAAGTTTTGAAAAGCTACCTGGAGAAAAAAAAATTAGAAGCAAATGTTGAGAAAACGAAAATAATAGAATTTAAGAAGAGAAAAGGAAGACCAAAGGAAAATAAATGGTGGTGGGGGAGGAAGAGATAGAGAGAGTAGATAAGTATAGATATTTAGGGTACACTATCAGATATGACAATAAGGATGGGGATCACATAAAAGTGTTGAGACAGAAAGGAAATAAAATAGTCGGGCAAGTATGGGGGATAGGAGAAAAACATTTGGAAAGGATGTAAGAAAAAGAATATGGATTTTTGAGAGGCTAGTAAGAAGTGTGATGTTGTATGGGGCGGAGATTTGGGGATGGAAGGAATGGGATGAACTGGAGAAGATTCAGGAAAAATATGGTAAGTGGACGTTAGGACTTGAGAAAGAGACACCGGGTTATATAGTCGAAGAAGAACTAAAACTAGAAAAAATAAGGATACAAACAGGAAAGAGAGCTTTAAGGTATGAAGAAAAATGGTGAACAGAAAAGATAACGAGATACTCTTTGAATGCTGGAAAGAAGTGGATGGGCAGAAAAAGGCGATATGGAGAAGAAGAAAGAAGAAAATATTATGAACGATGCGGGTATGCGAGAGAAGAGATCAAGAGGTTAAGACAAGAAGGAAGGCTTATGTAGGAGGAGATAATAGCAAGGGATAAGGACGTACAAATACAAGAAAGAAGAGTAAGAATAAAAGAAGGTAAATATAACGAGAAGTATAGACAAATTACAACAGAAGAAGTGCCGAAGTACATTATAGACGGTAGAAGCCTAAAAGAAAAAAGAATTATAGCAAGATTTAGAGCCGGTAATGAAGAGTATGGAAACAAGTATTGGAGGGGTGAGGAGGAGAGAATGTGCAGGCTGTGTGGAGAGGAATGGGAGGATATAACACACATGAAAGACGGGTGCGCAGAGCTTGAGACGTGAGGAAACAGAATGGAAGACGCTGCTAGGGGAGAAGGGAGAGGGATACAATGGATGAGGGAACTGTTGGAGAGAAGGAAATGGATAGATGATAGGAAAAAGAAATTTGAAGTTAAGTTGATTTGTAAATAAAATAAAATACCGATTCTTTTGTTATTTAAAAAAACAAAATAAATATATTGATTGATAGTACTATTTCTAAAAGATCAATTTATTTCTTTAAATGGCTTAACTGGGCTCAACTGATTCAAAAATATCTTCCAGTTCTGAGACTGAACAGTCAGAAAAGTGTCGTACACTTAATTTTTGAATCAAAATATGTATTACTATTTTACCTTCCTGAAGATGTTACATACTACAGTTTTCTACAAATTATTACAATTTCATTATTGTTATTATTATTATTATTATTATTAATGTAATTATTATTATTATTGTATCCATCAAAATTGATGGTGGTGTGACTTAATCTTGCAATTTTAAACGTATTACTAGCGAAGAGAACCTCGTACATATCGAATTCTAGCAGTGAATGAGGTTTGAGAATATAAGCCATTCAACCATAAATGGTGTAAGATGGTACTTGCAAACAATTCGCATTTTGATTCCAACATTATGTTTACGGATTACGCGTATTTTTCGAAATGAAATAATTCATTTCCATAATAATCACATTATAAAAAACAATTTTCTCTCAACGTTTTTGTTGGTATCATAGGTGACTTATCTTCTCCCTCTTAATTACAGCAACAACTTTAGTTTTGGTTTATCATGCATAAACTACATACTACTCAGGATATTGTGGAAACGCAACGAAGTGGCCGACCTCTGGTGGTCAAGTATTGTACTTTTGTAATAGGGAAAACAACTTATATTCCATAAGTGATAATGCTTGATTTTGTTCTTATTAATTAAATAGTTTGTGATTAAAAAGTTAAAGCGCCTTTTAAAAATGACTAGTAACTCAAAACGTTATTGTAGCGTACCTCAGTGCAATAATTATAAATCTGAGTTTGTGTCGTTACACTAATTCTCAAAAGATAAAATAATCAAGCGGCAGTGGAAAGATGCTCTGAAAATAGGGAAAGAAATTACCAAATATATGAACGTTTGCAGTGAACACTTCATAAGTACAGATTTTTTAATTTGTAAGTTTTTTTAAATGATATAAGTAACGCTAACGTAATTTGAATTTTAACTCCAAATAATAAAGTTAAACACTTAAAGAAGGGTGTTATTCCTTCACAAAAACTACCTGTACGTCCTCATGAGAAAATAGTAAACTCACGAAGAACAATTAAGCGTATTGTGAGTACAGATTGTATTGATGTTGCGGCTGTTATGGTTGCCAGTACAAGTGAAACGAAAACAAATGTTCATGAACACGAGGCTGATGGCAATGGAACTGCAGAAAATATAATTGGTATCGACATAGAAGAGCTGACAAACTCGTGTGTAATACAAATCTTAAGTATAAAACTTTGTATTTATTGTAATTATGTTTAGGTTTGACGAAGTATTACATATATCACAAGCAGAAACCCAAACTGATGATATTAACCTTATGATGTTGTTAAATGTTAACAATAAAATGTTTTCTTTTACTGGAACGAATATGGATACGATTATAGCATTGGAAACATGTGTGATAAATTTGCTACGTTACAATGGAGAAGGTACATTAAATGTTAGACTCAAAATAATATTGGTGCTGGTGAAGTTAAAATTAAATGTAAGCTTTGCTGTCCTATCCGTATTATTTAATATAACTAAAGACAAATGTACACGATGATTTCATAAGATGGTTCAGGTATTGGGTAAGACGATGAAGCCAATGGTATATTGGCCAACAAAAGAGGAACACTTGAACAATCTCCCTAAATGTGTTAATGCATACCGAAAAACAAGAGTAGTGCTAGACTGTACTGAAGTAGAACTACAGAAAAGCAACTGCTTAAAATGTAGAATAAGATCGTATTCTCACTACAAAAAGAAGCATACTGTTAAATTTTTGATAGGTGTTACACCTGTGGTGGAGTAATTTGCTACATTAGTCCAGCATATGGAGGCCGAAGCTCTGATAAATCAATTTTAGTAAAAGAAAATGTAATTGATCTACTTGAACCTTATGAGGCTATTATGGTGGACAAAGGATTCCTTATTGAAGAAATATGCTCGGCAAATTTAGTAAATCTAATAAGACCTTCATTTCTAAGGAAAAGTAAACAATTTTCAAAATGTGATGCAGAAAAAACCGCAGATATAGCTCGTGCCAGAGTTCATGTTGAACGAGCAATACAACGACTTAAAATATTTAAAATATTAACAGATCGTACATGTTGCCAAATACAGATGATATTATGATCATTATTGCAGGTTTAACAAATTTATCAACTCCAATATTGTCAGATAATAAGTTTATGTGAATTTATTAGAACTGTCTATAACTATAAGGTCTATAAATATAAGAATTCGTCACAATTTAATTTTGTTTTTATACTAACTACTTAATAAAATAACAAATGCCTGTGAAAAAAACTTAACTATGCACAAATTCGAGATAGTACTTGAGTAAAATATACGGTAATTAGTGTATGATTTTATAATCAATGGTGTATGCATTAACTTTGATATAAAATCATCGTTACGTGGCACATTTATAATTACACAAGACTGATCATATGAAGAATAAATAACAAAACCAGCTTCTTTCAGGTTTAATAAACATAACCCGAGTTGAATTTGGGCATAATAATTATGTTTTTCCTTTAACAGAATGGAATTATTATGCTAATTAATTTTAATGTACGGCAACTTTCTAACGATTTGTTGAGCAGATTCGTTTTTCCCAAAAATGGGAAATTTAAATTCCACTAAATATTATATTGTCTTTATTTGCTACATTTATTGCATCTGGACTAAAACCAAAGCAAGGTACTACCGGATTGATAATTAGACCAGATAATTTGGACTCGCAACCAATATGTCTATCGTAAGATTCTTTTGCGCACTTCTCCATCTCCTTTCCATATTTCGTGTTAGCATTACCAGCAAATTTGGAATGTAAACACGTTTTGATTTTGTTATTCCAGTTTGGTGTCTTATTGAAAGAATAGGTGTATAACTGGTAGCAGATGGACCCTGTGATTCTACTGTTTCTTTCTTTAAACCATTGTTGTTCTTCCGATTGCCTTGTAGATTGTTCAAATATGTCTTGAATTTTATTTAAATCGACAGAAATTTTATCTACATAAAATCTATTGTCACAATAAATTTTTTATTAATATTGGATAATATTCCAGTTGGTGTATTTAACATGTCCTTTATAATTCGAAAATCGATAACTCCATCATCCTTAAAAGGAAGATTTACTTCTTTAATGTCCTCTTTAGTTACACTAGGATTTGTACCAGAACGATTTATACACAGCACTTGATTTGTTGCACAGGCTTAACACATCAAAGTTTTGTTTTATGAGTTCTGTCGTCATTTTAATATTTAATGGGGCCTTCTTTGTCAATGGGTGGCAGTAATTTTTTAGTGGTTCATCAAGGTATATTTCTTTAAGACACTTCTTCTCTTTCCCCATGTTTGTGTAATATATGTGCAACTTGCAACCTCCATTTCATCTTCATTTCGATTTATAAAAATCAATGTGGCAATTGCATGTTTACAAAATCCGGATTGTCCAGCTTTACACGAACATCTTCCTTGAATTGTTTGTTTATCGCTCATTTCAATTTTTACTTTATGTGGAAGCTCATTCCACTTGTCCTTAAACATACAGCAATTACTTCACTCTCAGAAGCGTCTGAATATCCACACGATACCGCCTCTCCTTCTTTCAGAGGTCTAACTCTGTCGCCTATATATTCTGTTATATCAACTAAACTAATATTGATCGGCATTATCAAAGCACTATGGAAACTGTTAGGCTATGAACTAAGGTAGGAATGAAAGCTGAATATTGATAACTGTCAAAAGTTTGTTTTCCCTATTCTTCGCGTATGTGCTTAGCGCCATCTAGTAAAGATGCTTTTTGCCAATTGGCTCGTGAGGTCATGTATTTTTGTCTCTCGACATGAAGAAATGAAGAAGCACAAGGAGAGAGATGTCATCATTTCCAACATCTTTTGTTGTTTGTAAGGTTTTCTTGATGGGTTGTCCCCATTAAATTGCGTACCTTTTAAAGTTGAGTTTCAACTTCAAATATCTCCATGTACTTTTAAAATTTGTAGGTACCCTGTAAAGCTAAAAATATTTTTAAACAAAACTTCGCCAGAAATTATGACGATTATGTCCAAAGCAGTAGGTACAACATAAATACTGTGGTTCAAATCATATTTCATCAAGGACAATTTCCTTGGAAACCAAGAATTCGCATAGATTTTCTTTTCTTCATTTATGACCCCAATTATTTGAAAGAAAATACCTATAAAATGGTGATTTTATTTTTATCTTAACAATATTAAATTTGGATGTTTTTCTAAGAAAGTTGCGTATTTTATCAATTTAAAAAGTAAGTACATCAACAATTTGTGTGCAAAAAACTGAAGAGGAAACGCACGTTGGTGAAAAAAAGTGTCTTTCGTTCCTGTTTTGCCATTGTTTGTTTGTTTGTATAAAGAGCGCATAGAGAGTGTGTTGCATTAAAGACAAAACATTATATAAGAAACCACAACAGATTACGATAAACTCCAACATTCACTATCATGGTTTTTCCTATCGTGACGATTAAGAAAGAAAGTTTCAGTTATGATATCCCGGTATAGGTATACATCACTTATTGTTTGAGAATGTACATACATAAGATAACAACTAACTGTCATCCAGAAGTAAATAAGAAGTGAACATTTCTCGATATTTTGTTACCAAAGTCAAATAAGGAAAAAAAGTTGAAGTTTGCTGTTGTCAAAGTGAAATATATAGGTACAAGAATTGATAAATCCCTAGCTGTTTGAATTGTTATTCGTTTAAATATTTGCTTCGCAATGCATTTGCCACTACGAATGAGTGCTTATAAAAATATTACTTCTTTTGATTCTATTTTCAATAAGGTTTATTTTTCAATTATTATAAACCCTTTCTGAAATGTTACTCACTCATTGGTGTACTCTGTACTAACTATAAATTTAATTTGTGCAAGGTTGCACCAATGTATTTTATATCTTAAGACTTTCTTAGAATGCGAATTGATCATAAAAAAAACTAATAAGGTTTACTGGAACTAGATCTAGATATAGGTAACCAAATTGTAGGTATATTGTTGCAGTGATCGGTGCAATCGGTCATTAATTTTTCCTATTTACAAGTATAGTGAATTTACTTTAAAGTCATTTTACCAAATATAATTTTTATTTTTGATTTGTATACTAACACAATCGTTTGCACAATTTTTCTGCAGATTTAATTACGTCGTTCGTGTGAACGAGCTTCCATACTAAATTTAATAATGACAATCATTAAGTACAAACCATTGAGTAATTTTTGCTTGTTCTTTTTTATGACGAGATAGTCGTAAACCGATGTAGAGATTTAGATGACAAATGTTTCTGTGCGAGATACGGAAAGATTCTGTCAAATCCAATTTTTGGTGGAAGCACTAAACGACAGAATTTTGAGAATTTAGCATTCGCAATAACTGCTTGGTTACGATTTATGAAATGTCCCTTACTTTGCCTTGTTTTAATTCTTTTATTGGAAAAGACGGATACTTTTAAATTTAAAGAAATCAAGAAGAGATCAGAGAAACCATAACAACACAGATAATTACAGATGCGTTACCAATAATTGGAAAATTTATTGTGTAGAATTAAATTTAAATTCCCGAGAGATGGAATTTTTCCTGAACCCTGATAAAGATCAAAAGTTGTAGCTGTTCAAAAAATTCCAAATACAAAAAAGTGAAGAATTTATACCTATCAATATGTTAGAATTTATGAACAAATAACACATTATCAGTCAGTTTGATCGAACCTGACTGTCAGTCTATAATAATGACATAACGAATTGACTCTTTTCAACAAAGGTGATCAAACTATTGGTCAGTTTTGTTTGATAAAACATCTATCCTGATTGGCCAATTCAAATTATTTAAAAAAAAAGTGGGAGTAAACCACGTGATCAAATGAGTTTAGAGTTATAACCTTTAGTTTAAAGCGATTAGATTAAATAGAAGGCAACGATTAACGAAATAACAACATAAATCAACAAGTAACAATAACAACTTACGAAGATCACACAGAAGTCAAAACACGAAATCACGTCAGGTTTACAATCGCAAATTTGATTGACTAATAATGTGACCAAGGCTTTACAGTTAAAATTCAGTAGCAAAAGTTTTAATAAGTAAAATCAATTAGGTTTTGAAAGTGAACATTCTTGTGAAACTGCCATAAACTTTGTACTTCAAAATAAAAAGTGAACTTGACTTAAATAAAAATGTAGTGTTTTTTAATTATAAAAAGCATTTAAAATAATTGAGAGGACTATGCTATTCGAAAATCTAAGGAAATAAGGTATCCTTGGTATTGAACACAAATGGTTTCACAATTATGTTAGACCAGCGCAGTCAAATAACTTATTATGAGGGTGGAAGGAAATTATAGCCCAAATGTATACCCCACCTTTACCTGGTGCACCCTATATAAACTAACGAGGCTCCACAGGAGGGAGACGAATACAATAAATGAACACAAGTGCTAAAAAGGAAAATGCTGTAGTATGAGTGATTGTGAATAGAAACTAAAGATGCTATAGCTTAGTGGAGTTTTGTTCTAAACATAAACTAATAGTATTGAACACACAGTTTCAACACCACCCGCAAAGAAGGTACACCTGGAAGATACAAGATTGACTGGATGGTTTATTTATTTATTTATTCGTATGGTACATTATACAAATATTGTATTGTGATGTATGTGTTATGTATGGTGCCCCAGAAGATCAGTATAAACCTGTATAGTGTGGTGAAGAAACCGTGTGCAATAGTGGATTGGTTCGTCTTGGCAAAGCATTTACTTCAAGGTTTAGGAAAACCACTAAAAACTAACCATGCCAAAAAGACTGTCGCAGCTATCCAGAGATAGACACACAGAGACTACAATTTAGTAACAAAATGAAATGTGAATTAAAATTTAGAAAATAATAAACAGAAGAAAAGCAATGTGGCAACTAGAATAACATAAGAATTCAACTAAATAGTTAAAACTAAAACGGAACTAAGAAAAACGAAAGTACCAAACGCAACATCAGTGGAATGGAAGAACGTAACTCTAAGATAATATTAGCAAAAACAAATTAAAAAACCACAAAACCGTGGATTACAAATGAAATAATACAATTAATACAAGAAAGAAAAACAATTAAAAACTCACAAGAAGATCAACGAAAATACAAAAGTCTAAGAAACAGAATAACAAGAGAATATAAAACAGCAAATGAACTACATACAAAGAAGTAGAGCAAGAAAATAAAATGAAAAACTGGAAACTACGTAATGTAAAACCATTGGCAGACAAAAAATATCAGACGCATCTAGATAAACATTTTGCATTGACGAGAGTATTGTTTCTTTTAAAGGGGAGTAGTAATGAAACAGTATAGTGTACCCCAAAAAACCCATAAGCTCTGTTAGGGCAAAGGCTATGTTTGGAACTTGCAACAATAAGTTGGAAAAAAAAGGACGAGTAAAGTCATAAATGTGTCCAACGATCTCTTGAAAGCAAGTCGAACTATCATTACGGATAATTATTATACTAGTCTTAAACTAGCTAATCGTTTCCTGTTCTATTAGAAAGTTTAATAGCTAATCGTAAAAGGAATCTAAAAAAAGTAACAGGCAAAAATTAAAGAAGGGTGAAATATTTGCTAAGAAATATGAAAGAGGAATATGTATTACGAACTGGTATGGTAAACTTGACGTACTCATTCTATCCACAAAGCACACTGATATCTCAAAAAATCGTAGAAAGATGTGCAGGAATTTTCACTCTTTGTCCATCACTAAAATGGTATAGGAAAATTGCCACAGAACTTACCTTGGGTAAATACATATATCATTTTCAAAAACCTTTTTGACTTCAATATGACGGTCATCAAATTTCGAGAAATAATGGTAAAAGACCTACTGCATGGAGAAGGATCATGCACTACAGACGAAGAGCTTGGCTTACAACCATTTACAAAATAAATTTAAGAAACCACGCATACATGAAAAAGAAGGCTGTTAGGGGAAAAAAGTGAATAGTGAAATTGAAATGCCAAAAAACTAAAATAAAGAAAGTCACGATATTCTGTGCAGATTGAAGGTGGTCCACAATTTGCCTCCCATGTTTCAATTAAAAGCATCAGAAGATGAATTCATTATAACTCAGTTTATTATGTATGACCAGTTGTACAATCTCCGTTTGAAGTTTATTTTGGTTTAATTTACTAGGCGATCATCGTTGTCACAATTATATTCTTATAAATTAAACCATAATTAATTTTAAGTGGAGATTATACAACTGGTCCTAAGTATACTTACACTAATTTTAGAATTTATCTCATTTAATATATTCTATAACGGATATTAAAATAAAAAGTTGGGTTGAACACTCGTTGTATTAGAAAAAAATGGTGAAGTTATGTTGAATAATTCTGAATTGAAATTCTATGTTGGAAGAATCTCATACAAATCATATTTCAGATATTTTATGGACACTCAAATGATCGTGTGCGCTGAGCGTTCTACACACAGATCAAGCGGAATCGGCGATCAGATTGAAGTATAAGTCATATTTATGTAGTTGCTGGCTTACGAGCACAATAAGACTAGCAGCCTAAATGACTTATGACTTATAACACATGTTATAATGACCATTTTCTTAAATTGAAGCAAAGTTTGCAAATAAAGCCAGAGAAAGTTTTAATAATAATAATAGTAGATTATGTAACAAGGGACTAAAGTACCACGTTAATTCTGAGGGGGAAGTTCGTTTAGGCGAATTATCGGCTGAGGAATTAACGCACTTTAGCCGTGTGTTTTATTGTTACATTGTTTTATGCAATTCAGTTGTTGTTAGGCATAATTAAGAACTTTAAAAAAAATAAATTGATACAAAAATGAACTGCAATTAAACAAAATTATAATTTTCATTATGCAGTTGTTTAATAAAAACATACTTTTTAAAATGTTAATACGAACCATGGTTATCAGTCATCAGTTAATAAAAAATAATTTTATAAATGTTTATGCAGATCCAGTATGTTGCTAAAGAAACAGCACGTTTATTTTATTTTAAATCCCTTGGAATTGTAAAACTAGTACCGTTGAGATTTAAAATGGTACTTTAATCTTCGAAAGCTAAGACGGAGTGCATAAACATATTAAATTGATTAAATATATTATTTTACTTAACGATGTAAAAGTTGAACAAGCTCAGTGACAAACAACTAGATTGAAAAATTATAATACAAAGTGAATAATTTTTAGACATTCAATTAGTGGATTATAAAGTACTTACGCCATCTATGATTTCCTTTTGACAAGATATGTCACTAATTTCGCTTTGAGTGTCTTCTGTAGTATACGAACACGAAGCCTCTTCTGTAGTATACGAACCGTCTTCGCACATTTCGGATTCTTCTTCATTTGGTCCATTGTCCGAGAATCCCCTCTTGTAATTGTTGTTGTTGTTCGGCAATGTTTTTTTTTGTTCACATTTGTCCAGCGTGAAACAAACAATTTCTTTGTTATCACTCATGCCGAGACTCGTTGTCTAACAACAAACGCGTTCAAGTGTTCCACTACGGGGAATTACAATTATAAATAAAGGCAAGGTCGTCGGCAAAACGAATCACTAAAAGTTGTTAGTTGCTTAAAAGTCAACGCGATGCAATGAGTTGTAATAAATTGTTTGCATTCCAACGAATATACGTCGAGATTATATAGCTATTATCTCAGTTTCCTTTATGATAAGATTTCAGTGCAAATATGCGATTTTCTTGGACAAAAATATAGGAAAAAAAAATTTATCTTAGGCGAAGCCAACGTCATCTTTTGATCAGATGCACCAAAATCACATATTTACTAAATTAAAACCAAAAGAAAGTCAACAGTCATTTATTAGATTAAATTAGTCTATTGTTTTAATTGTAGCCTTATTTATATAGATTACATGTCATAATAGTTAGGTATCAGTAATGGACAAATGTGTCCATTACGATTTTTGAGGTCACTAATCACAAATTTGATGTAGAAATTAAGATTTTCAAAATGACGGATCCAAATATACTTACAGTGTGTCGCATTTAAAATGAAGACAAACCTTTATTTTTCTTATTTCAAGGAACACAGATAATATTTTTTAAAAAATATTCATAAAATTCGCGTTTTAATTTATTCATTATTTTGGTCTATACTCAAAACTATAACAAAATAATCCCATCCATGCTCAGAATGACCAAAGCGGGTTTCTGTTACCTATTGTTTGTTTATAA
The DNA here is from genome assembly GCA_030710515.1 of Abscondita cerata. Classification (NCBI taxonomy): domain Eukaryota; kingdom Metazoa; phylum Arthropoda; class Insecta; order Coleoptera; family Lampyridae; genus Abscondita; species Abscondita cerata. Next base: position 522,757 of record JALBCR010000355.1, read on the forward strand.
AATAATTTTGAATATAACATTTTCATACCATTCTAATTTAGCAATTGCTTTATTTTTGTGTAGATTTTGCTGTAATTACAAATATATTAGCTGCAATGATGAATGAACAACACTTAATTTTTTTTTCTTTTTTCTTTCTCCATTTTCTTCTTATTTTTTTTTATAATCTAACAAACATTTTATTCCAAGTAGAAATTTTATAGAGGGTGGCAGTACCTTCTGATGTCGGAGAATTACATAGTTGTGGGAATATGTTACATCCGGTATAAAGTTACTGAGTACATATTTGAAAAATATTTTCTATTATACAGGACGTTCCAAAAATTCTTATATTTGAAAAGATCTCATATCGAGAGTGTTTGAATAGCATGTTTAGTCGTCTGTAATTTAAAGCATAAATAAGGTGTAAACACCGATTATTAAAATTATGAATTCGTATTTTGAACTTCGAATGTTTTCTCAAAGCACAACGATTAGGAGAGTTACTAAAAAATTCAATTTTTAGAAATAAATTAAATAAATAAACATTAATTCACAAATTTTGCTTTGTTTGTTGTAAGTATTCTATTTGTGACAGGTATTATTGATAGTTTAATAAAACAAATAAAAATCATTTTAAAATTGAATAATAAATATTGTGTTTTGCTTTTAAATTAAAAAATATTTTGCAATTTTTGAAAATATATTTTGCCAAGTGCAACAACGTAAAGTCATAAATCTGCTGCAAAAAAAATAATACAATGATCCTGGTATACTTTACAAAAAAATAAATCTTAGAATATTTCTAGGCAACTTCTTGAACAACATCTCAGCTGCAGATGCATTTTAAATAGAAAAATTGATCATAAAGAAAAACTGAAGAACTGTATTTTCTTATCGTTTTTATAGCTACTCAGACACAATATTTATGAATATTTTGTTAATCCGTTTATTAAATACATTCTATAGAATTGAAAACTAAAATACCTAGTCATTTTTTTGTAGTTTTTGACCAACTGTAACTGTCGTAAAAAATTTAATGTTCAAAAAAAGACCAAAAACTTCCGTTTCCATTATAAAAGTTTGATATTGTTAGTAAATATGTTATTTTCTGCAACTGCTTAATGAATTTGAATTGCCAGGTAAATTCATGTTTGCGTTCAAAAAATACGTAAAGATTTTAAAATCACATTGTTTTTGTTATTTTAAACGAAAAGCCACATATATTTTGTTATTGTCACATTTTACAGAAAATTAGTACAGCTAATCCTATTCGAACTGGTTATTGAATGTAAGCAGCCCGTGACTCCTAACACAGTTCAGGTAGATACATACACAGTTCCTTGGTGTTAATGCAATTTTGAATCTTAAAAATGAATTAGATTTTGCATTTTTAATGAATTGTGACTTTAAAACATTTATCTTCAGTTTTGATTACGATGAAAAAATTACAATTTAAAAACTATAGGGCTCTATTTTTGAGGACATAAATTAAATATTTGTGTTACGGCTGAAGAAATGGTTATTTAACAAAAATGAATCAGAATTGTTTTATGTTTAATTTAATAAGCCATATACCGTGAGCGGCATAAGTAACGAATAAAATAATTTTTGGCATTATTATTTCTTTTTATGAAAATTGCCGAAACACGTCAATTTTTGTTGTTAATATAAAATTTTTTAACGTGACTATTTCAACCCTGCCGTGAACTGCTTCGTAGGAGTAGCAACCCCTTAATTTTCTGTAATAGAGAAGGGTGGCTTGTGCTACTTTGATTGAAAAGGAAATTTAATTGTCTATTTTATGGTGTGGTACTTAAATAAATTAATTAGTTAGTAGTGAAATGAAATTTAAAAAGAATATGTTAAGAAACAAAAACCGCATCAGACGGTCATTTGGCGGATAGTTAAAAAAAAATGTACGAGAAAATTTAAATTGCTTTATTAACAGTATAAAAACAATAGTTATTGCTGCCCCTCCCGATTAAAAAAATTAAGGTTGCTAACGATAAAAATAGAGCATGCTTTTAAATAAACAAAAACTCAATTTCTTTATACATATTTTTAAAATAAAAATACATCCTCTTAACTACCACACCCCTTTTCTCAGTATCTTTGATATTTTTCTTTTCTTGTTCTCCATCACTTTGCTTCTTTCTATCACTTCCTTCGTTCCTTCATTCATTAAATTTCTTCCCTCTTCATCCCTAATAGTGTCCACCACTCCGTTTCTTCTGGTTGTAATTCTCAACATTCTTCTTTTATGTGTTCTACGTTTACCTGTTCTCTCATTCAGTACTTATTCTTCTTTTCTTCATTTGCTGTTCTAAATCTTGCTATCATTCTTTTTTCTTTTAGATCATTTCGCTCTATTATGTTGTTACGATTTCATTTTGTATGGAACACTATTTATAGTGCATCTACATTTTTATTATTAATGTTTTAGAACCAGTACGGTCCTCTATGTATTTAGTTTGGTATTGTATATAGTTAATATACGCGCGCATTGATATTTATAATTTTGTATTACTTTTGTATTAGAATTTTGTTTGACGCATTACTTAATTTTGTTTAATTAGGTTCCCGATTGCTTTGGGTTAACTCATTAATTTAATTTTGATTGTTTCTGGCCTTTATTTTCCATCTTGTTGCTAAATAATATTCGGCGCTGCTGACCTATTTTCAAATTGCTCAAGGTGATACCATTTACGCAGGTACGATTGAACTTTAAATAATTTTTTTTGGTTCAGTGATAAGCAACTAGGAACTGGTATAAGGTGCATTATGTGGCGTGGACATTTTTCCTGTTTGTAAAATTTTGGGAATCATCCGTAGGATAATTTAGTCCGCCAGAATATTAAGGATTGCGGAAAAGATTTATCTTAAGTGTGTGTCTTTTCGGTTTCAATACCCGTTTTTGGGGATTTTCAGCACCGTTCCATCTGGTGGTTATCTGCAATTCATTTATGCATGCAGTTCAATAATTTAAGGTAAACAATTTAAGTTAGGTCATTTGAAGTATTATCGTTACCATAATCTTTTATAGGTTTTTGTTAACTTTCCGCTCGCATAGTAAGCTACAGTATACGACGAAACAAAATTAAAACCATTCATAATCGTCGTTTGGATTAAACCCTCCTGCACACGTTCCGAGGTATTTTATGTTATTTTATTTTGCTAGAGTGTAAATATCTTACATTTTAGGTTTCTTTGTCGTCCCTCCTGGAAGTTTATCAACAGATAACTTATTAGCAATTAAGAGCGCTGTCGTTTACGCAGAACCCGGCAATTAAGCAAAGTGGAAAATTTCGATTACCAATCTACACAAAGGTCAGATATTGTCTCAGTATTTGTCATTATTTTGGTTTTCGGATCTGAACAAATGCAATATCTGCATTGCACGTAAATATATTGGTCAGTTATATCAACTTGACATTGTTTTAATCAAACACCTACGGATATATGTGTATGTTCAGATTTTCTGTTATGCAACAATCTACGCTACCATTAAGTTATTATCTAAGGTTTGTACTATCTAAGGTAGTATAAGAAAGAACTCAATTGTTGTCTAAATGTTTTTTGTTGCCAAGAACAATTTAGATAGCGTTTTATTTAACACCATTTTTCGTAATGTTTACGGTCAATACAAGATGCACGCAAGTACGTAACCGTATTTTAGTAGTTTTTTTTAAGTTACCAAATTTATTGGGAGTGTTTATTATATAAATAAAAATTACTTGGCGCCCCACAATTTATGTGATCATTTTTTACCCAGGACCCCTTTCCACTGTATCAAAGCTGGTCGTGAATTAAACACTCTCCCATTGTCAGCCATGTTATTGAGTGAGATCTGAGAATGTATTTTGGCACTTTTTTCGTTATTAGTTCTCTTCTCGTTATATTTACCTTCTTTTATTCTTGCTCTTCTTTTTGCATTTGCGTGTCTTTATCTCTTGACATTATCTCCTCTTCTATACATATTCTTTTCTGTTTTAATCTCTTTATCTCTTCTCTTTCATAATATTTTCTTCATTATATTACCCGTATTTTATTTTCTGTGTCTGCACTTTTTTCTGGGATTCATACAGTATCTTTCACGTATTTCATCCTTTCTTCATATCTGAATGTTATTTTTCCTGTTTCTATCGGTATTTTCTCTAGTTTCAGTTCTTCTTCCACTATATAACCCGTCTCTTTTCTAGTTCTAAAGTCCACTTCAAATATTTATCTTCAATCTTTTTGTAATTCCTCTCTTCTTTCCAACCCCAAATCTTTGCTCCAGATAAAATCACACTCCTTATTGATCTCTGAAAAATCAGTCTCGTTTTCTCTAAATCTTTTCCAAATGTCCTATCTCTTGTCCCCCATATTTGCCCCACCGTCCTATTTCCTTTCTGTCTGTCTTATACGCACTCCATCCATACGTAATATTATACCTTAAACATCTATATTTGTCTACTCTCTCTATATCTTTTTCTCCCTAGCACCATTTCACCTTATTTTGTCTTCCTTTTTTTCTTTTTAAAATCTATTATTTTTGTTTTCTCCAAATTTGTTTTTTTTTTTCCTTCAAATATCTCTAACCATAATCACTTGTTAAGGTAAGAAGGTAGAAGTTGCACCCGATCAGCGGAGAGTGAGGTGTGGGGATTAGACCAATAAAAAAATGGTCCAGAGAAGTTTAATAACATTTAAATTTCAATTTTTAAATTGTTTGTTAACATTTATTTAAATTATTAAAATTTGTAATCACAAATAAAACAGTGTTTTCTTATATTTCGTACTACGTATAATCGTACTGGAGCTTTAGAAGATAAATTAATTAGGATATTTTAGTATAGAAAAACATACTTGCGTTTATTATTTAAAGTAATTGCCCCTGTAAACTTTTGTACTTATTGTATGTACATAGCTTTTATAACTGCTTAGGTAGGTATAGGTACATAGGAACCATGAACCATACATTTTTCTGATTGCTTCTATAAAATGAACTGTAGGTACTAAGAGGATTAAATGTGAATAATTCCCTGATCTTATTTTTTTAAGCTATAAAGATTTCGTAGAAAATGTAGTTGTGAGTAGAATTTTACAGTCTGATAGTAATTTGGAAAAAAAACTACCACTTAAGATTTTATTATTTGAAGGTAATAATTATACAAAAAAAAGTACGTATTTGCAGTAGTTGAAGTCAGCAGAGGCACAAAAAATTAATTAAATTAAAGCTATGTACAATGTATCTACATATTTGTAATAAATGTTATTCATCAATCACATTAAAGCAACTTTGTCGACAGGTGTATAAAAGCAGTGACATAAGTCGATTCTTCGATAATTATAGCCAACTTAAAACTTATTGTTATTAATCAAAAATATTTAACATGATTACCCTTCTGATTTTAGGAGAAATGTTTTTGACCGATACGATATAAAAATAAAATACGTCTTGTAAATAATGTTGATCCTTACGAGTTAAACGAAAATAGTATAAAATTTGATAGCGAAGCATTTCCCTCTGTTACTGCAATGGACGTTATAAGTTACTTGGTATTAATACGTAGTTTTTACGTCCAACAACAAATGAAACTATACAAGGTGACTTGGTGTTCTAGAAGTAACCGAACATATCATTGTAGTCCGAACACTAAGTTTATTATGTTTGATGTTACTATTGATTAGAAAATAACTTATCTTTATAGGTCCAGCATTCTCAAAGAATGTTTCTTTTAATTGCATTTATCCACTTTTGACAACGTACTTTAGATAATTCATTCAACCGTTTTTTATGTTTAAAGTTTAAGCACTTCTGAAATGGGTAAAACTTTATGTTATCCCTTTCACGGCGACTTTCACAACCCACAAAGTAACAAAATGCTGGCATTTTACTCACTTTCCACCTACAGCCTTTATTTTCTTTATAAAACCTTTGTAAAGATGAATATTCCTTAGTAACTAAATGTAAACAAACTATTTGTATGCCCCATCTTCGCCATATTGAAATTTATTTTACAGCATTCTGGATTGCTCTATACAAACACTAGTGTTTAACCTACAGATACAACAGTTCAACTTGAATCGTGTAAGTGGACCGAATTTCAATATGATATTATATCTTTCAATTCGTTTAAAATTAATCAGGGACAACAAATTATGAATGGATCTATTCGTAACCGTGTGCCGATAAAACAAAGCCAGCAAGTAGGTGGCTTAACTACCCGAATAATTTAAACTTACAATACTTGTACAAGAAGGTTTGCTGAGGGGATAAGACAAACACGAATCTTTAAAAATGTATAGCACAATATAAGTAAGTTTGTAATTAAAAAGTCTAATGCACAAAATTGAATTGCTGAAGGCACGTTTATGTTGGCTATGGTCGACTGCTTGCGTTTAATGTCTATTTGTAGAGATGGGGCACTCACGAAATAATAAAGAAAGAATCCGACCTTTATTGTAGAAGTCTGGCGGAATTATTTTCTTTTTCTAATCTTTTTCTTATTATTTATGCGTATATCTTAGATCTCGCGTTTGTTAGAATCACTCCTTAATAGTTACTTCTTTTCTATCTCATCTTTTGTATTCTGTGCATATTATTACCTCTTTCAATTTTTCTCCTTTCCATATTGTCTCATATATTAATCTGAATTTGTCTGTCACTCTTTCCCCGATGTATGTACATTGTTCTCCTTGTGTTCCATCTATCTCTTCTGCTTTTCCTTTTTATTGCTCTATCAAATTTTTTTCTTATTCCCCTCTATGCGTCTTATATTTTTCCTCCTGCCTTCTTTGTTCGTTACATTTTCTTCAATTCCTCTAATATTTTCTTACAGGTGTTCTTCCCATTCGTCTTCTTTTTTTGATCTTTCTGCTTTCGTTTATAAATTCCCATACCTGATTTTTCATTATCTATTTCTCTTATCCTTTTCTCCAACAGTTTTTATGGTCTTCTTTCCTTTTTTTTTGCATATTTCTTCAAAGTTTGCTTTAATCTTTTCATATTTTTCTATATCATCTTTCCTTTTTTCATTTCCTTCTTTTTCTCCTCATTTCTGTTTTTCTTTCTCACACTCCCTGTTCCAGCGAATCTTACCTTTTTCTTAGTTTTTTACTATACTTTCTCTTTTTTGTTGTCTGTTCTATTTTTATTATTACTCTTTCTATCTCTTGATTAACTAACACTCCTTCTGTTTCTATTTCCTCTTCCATTTTCTTTATACCTTTGAGTAGTCTCTTCTGTACATATTTCCTTCTCTATCGATTCCTTCCCTTCTTCTTTCTCAACTTCATTCAGTGAATACTGTATAAAACAATGAAAGTTCGGCAGGACGTACTCCAAATAATTAACATATTTTATTTTAGAGAAAAAAACAATCATGAAAAACAGAATTTGAATAAAAATCTCTATCTTTCTGTCTACCTACTATTTCTTATTATTTCACGGCGTTTGTATTTACCACATTAATTTTTTACAGGAAATAGACTGACAAAATATCCTCTGGTGAATGTCAAATGGTCTTATTGGCATACATGTAAAGGTTACTGTAGAAATAGAGTTCCGTTTACAAAAATCATGTTTCCCAAGTTTAAAATTTTCCAAAATTTGAATTTCTTTACTTAATTTAAGTTTCGACATACATTTTCAAAAAACGGGTAAATTACGTGGTTGTTACAGTACCTTATAATTTGACGATAGTATACAGAACTGCAATGATATAGAGTGTGTTCCAATTAACTAAATAAAGTTAAGACCAGGAAAAGTGGTACATCCTGTATATTACAAACTGATTTTAAAATGTGATATTGTGACGTGCAATTTTTTTAATATACATACATAAATCTTTTAGTGGATTAGAATACCTGCTATTTTACCTTTATACTTAATAAACTCATTAGATATCTGTACGTCTGTTGTAAATTTGTTTTTGTCCTTTGAACATTCGGTGGATATCCATTCAGTATGGATTTGTCACAACTCTGGACGTCCGTTTGAAATCTTCTAGTGGACGTCCATAAGGTATCCATACTGAATATATAAATACAGAAATACGATAAAAATGCAAAATTCATTTTTTTTTACTGAAAGTAGAAATATAACACAGACATTTATATATTTATATAATTTAGTTGGATCGAGAAAATCTCTCGCCGTCTACTGGAATCGAACTAACCGCGCAAATGGTGACCAGTTTACTAAACCGACGCTTATACCGCTAGACTGGGATCCCATTAATCAAATCAAATATAACATTATTATAGAAATTTGAAAACCTAAGAATGTTCAATGGATTTACTTTGTGACAAGTACATTAGACATCCATAAAGGGACGTCCATGTAAATTTCATATTTGGACCTTTGGTAGACGTCCACTAGATTATTAGTGCTATCTTGCATATATGTGCAGTGTCAGTTGTCGTTACTCGAGTACTACCTACTTAATAAAATTAAATTTAGACGTTTGTGCCTTGTATTCCTCTAAGTGTATTTAAATTAAGGGGGCAAGCGATTGAATTTACTTTAATTCACTGTCAACAGATGCCACTTGCGTCAATTGATCCTGATTGCAAAGAGGCGGCACATGCATGCAAAAAATGCCGCTTAAATGAGGTGCTGCACGAGTGGAAACCAATTTTGGTAACATGGAGGTTTATTCAAATAGAGGAAGCCACTTGTTCCAGAATAAATACAACGTTTTCTTTGTATTATAGTTGAAGGTCGAAATAAATAAATACGGTTTGAAAGTAAAAACTACCACGGGATTATCACAAAAACCTGAAACAAGATTAATCTCGATTACGCGTTATTATTCTTTATCAGAAAAACATAAATTAAAATTAGTTATTTACGAGATGAAACTGAAGTAGCATAAACAATACAGTTATTGTTAACACCGACATCGTATAGGTGAACGTACGTCGCCGAAATTACCTAGTACCACAGAAAAACTAGTACTAAAATTTGTTTTCTACATTTGGTTACTACAAATTTAATTTATTTGAGGTGGCGATTTAACTAGTTTATTGTAGTTTATTGTTCATTGCTGAAGTGAATATCCATATCGTCGCATCCAGAATTTGCAATTCGACTAAAAAAATTGCGATTTGGGGCTATGACAATGTCTGTTGAAGCACGCGCTCTAACTATACTCAAACAACCCCCTCTTAAGGGTAACGTTTGGTAAACGCTTTAACTTAAAGATATATTGTAATTAGCAGTCGAGTAGTAAGCATCGTTCTCGTGTAAGCTCTGAATCGAAATAAACGACAAGAGAAAATATCATAATAGTTTTATTCAAACTATTCAACATGGTCCTTCGAGCCGGATATAACTAACAACGAATAAGAAATATATGAAAATTGTGACATCAATCGACGTCTTCACGAAAACCATCCATTGCTGAGCCACGTCGTTGGATTTAACCGTAAGTCTCCAATATTCCTTTTGCACGTATTTCCTTATATTTCACGACCTATTTATATATTTCAAGTTTTTTTTTATTGCACGTATTCTCGATATTTAAGACTTTATACATCTCACAATGGCGGATACAAAAAAGAAATTAATTTCTCAACGTGGTCTAGTAAAAGCTCATTTAATGCGATTTTGCACGTTCATGAACGTGTAAGACAATTCAAAATTAACAGAATTAAAAGTGCGCACTGAAAAATTCAATAATATTTTAAATGATTTTAATACAATACAAGATCAAATAGATTTAATTGTTGCCGAAAAAATAGCGGTAAAGATGAGTCATCGGTTGAAGTTTCACAAAATTATAAAGAACGAGAAGATTTTGAAAATACCTTTTATAAATACATTGCATTGACAAAAGAAATATTACAAACGTTTCAAGAAACCCAAGTTTATGAAAATACAGACATTCCAAACAAAAGCTTTAAATTACCAGCCATAAATTTGCCTACTTTTAACGGTCAGTACAACCAATGGCTGTCCTTTTATGAGTCATTTAAATCCTTAATCCATGAAGATAATAGAATAAGTAACATTCAAAAACTGCATTATTTAAAATCCTGCCTTGTAGGGGACGCGGCTCAAAAAATAAACTCGTTAGCAACTTCAGAAAATAATTATTTAATAGCGTGGGACTTATTAATTAATAGATTTCATAACAAAAAAGTAATAATAAAAACGCACGTAAATTCATTATTCTCATTACCAACATCCACGAAAGATAATTCAATATCGTTACGTCAATTAATTGATAAAGTTGTATTGAATTTAAAGATCCTCAAAAGTCTAGGTTTACCTACAGACCAATGGGATGCTCTTATTGTACATATTATAGTCAATAAACTCGATTATGTTACCGCACACGATTGGGAAACCTCGATCAAAACAAATATTCCAGTCTTAAATGATTTACTCGAATTTCTAAAGCAAAAGTGTACTAGAGACGCTTCAGTTTGATAGAAACATAAAATCACACCCGACCCAATTTACAAAATCTCTAATAACAATGATTTGAAGTGCGCGTATTGTAAAGAATCTCATTTCATATACTTTTGTTTAAAATTTAAAAATTTGACACAAGACGCTGCCTTACAAGAAGAAAAACGGTTACAATTGTGTACCAATTGTTTGCGCGAGGTCATTCAGCCAAATATTGTAGGTCTGCGGGCTGCAAAATATGTAACAAATATCACACGATGTTTCATATTCAAAATAATCCTCGTCCAAGTATAGAAGAAACTACTTCTCATATTCAATCACAACCATCAACGTCTTGTAATCACGTTAGCAGATCATTTAATTCATATATATTATTATCAACTGCAAATGTAGACGTAATAGATTCCAGCGGAACTACACATTCGTGTCGTGCATTATTAGACTCCGGTAGTCAATCAAATTTTATCACAAGCAAATTTGCAAAACTATTGAAAACTCCTAAACAACAAATTAATATACAGATTAACGGCATAAATCAACATAATAGTTCAGTTCAGGTAATGACTCATATTACAATCAAATCAAAATTTAATAGTTTTTCCTGCGATATCGATTGTCTCGTTGTAACCAAAATTACGGAAAATTTACCAGTTACCGATTACCAACAAAATCAATTTTATGTACCACAAGGAATTAAACTCGCTGATAATCAGTTTTATAAATCGTTACCAATTGATATTTTATTAGGCGCGGAGATATTTTGGAATCTAATGTGTGTAAGGCAAATAAAAAACAGAGGTCAACCTATCTTACAAAAAACGGTATTAGGTTGGATTGTTGGTGGTAACGTCAACACTTTTGATAACAGACGATCGACAAATAATTATTTATGTTTAAACGGTATTAACGATAACTTAAAAAGATTTTGGGAAATCGAAGAATTCCATCAAAACGGTATCGAATATAATAAGGATGAACGTGAATGCGAAGAACATTTTATTAAAACACATTCACGGGCACTCGACGGCAAATTTATTGTCAAATTACCTTTTCGCGATAATTGCTCAAAATTAGGGTTTTCAAAGAACACCGCAGAAACACGTATGTATCATTTAGAAAAACGGTTTTTAAAAAACGAATATCTCAAAAAACAATATACGGAATTTCTTAACGAATACATTAAATTAGGTCGAGTGTTTTGTCAAATAACAACAATAAAAGAATACACGAACACAATGAATACTTCTTGCCACACCATGCGATCATAAGTAAATTAAATAATAAATTACGCGTCGTTTTTCATGGAAGCGCGAAAACCAGTACAGGGGTCAGTTTAAATGACATCTTACACCCTGGTCCACCACTTCAGCAAGACTTGTTTCTTATATTAATTAGATTTCGCTTATATAAATACATACTCTCGGCTGATATTGAGAAAATGTTTCGACAAGTTTATATTCACCCTGATGATCGAAAATATCAGCAAATATTGTGGCGACCTGATAATAATACTTTCTTAACATTTACACATTAAACACGGTAAGCTATGGTACAGGGTCGGCTCCGTACTTAGCCATGCGATGCGTGAGACAATTAGGTATGGAAGCTCATGATTACCCGGAAGCTCAAAATGCAATATTAAAAGACTTTTATGTTGACGACTTATTAACTGGTACAAACACGTTAACAGATTGTTTAAAATTACGCTACGATATTATAAAAATATTAAATTCGGGCGGATTTCATTTAGCCAAATGGGCATCCAATAATAATGAAATATTACCGAAACACGATAATAAAGATGAATATATTGACTTAGACAAACAAGGTGACACCAAAACTTTAGGATTGTTGTGGAATTATAAGATCGACTCTTTAAAATATTCAAATAATTTAGAAATCACGTCGAACAAAGTAACAAAACGAATTATTCTTTCCACAATAACTAAGATATTTGATCCTTTAGGATTAATCGGGCCAATTGTAATTACGGCAAAAATTTGAATACAAGATTTGTGGCGCTTACAGTTACGATGGGATGAATTGGTGCCGATACATATATTTACAACGTGGAAACAATTTTGTAATTGCTTACCTTATATTTCTAAATACACGATCCCAAGAAACGCAATTGAATTTGGTACTAATGGATTGTACGAATTACATGGATTGTGCGATGCCTCCGAAAGGGCATACGGTGCCTTTTTGGACCTTTTTTTTTAAATTAAAAAAATTGGTTTACGATAAAAAAAAATAAAAAATGGTGAATCCAAGTGGAGAATCTGCTTCAACGAGTCTAGTCGGTGGTGTAGTATACCTTCCAAACTGTGTTCCAGCAAATTTTGAAAAATTAATCGGAAGAACAAATTTCAGCGAATGGAAATTTACGTTGAAATACCATTTGGAAGATCGGAACTTATATAAAGTTACTACAGGAGAGGAAGCCGATGCAACAAAGGATCAACGCGCAAGGTCCGCCATTGTTAGTAGCGTTACCGGTCCAATAATCAAGGACATCCAAGAATGTAGTTCAGCAGCAGCCATGTTGGATCGTTTAACAAAATTATATTCGGACAATAATCCTAATCGCTTCATTTCTCTAAATCAAGAAATGTTTGCAACACGATTTGAAAATTGCAAGAATATGGCCGATTATTTAGATAAAATGAAAACAATAGGCAGTAAAATGAGATCTATTTTACCGGCATACCCGGACCAAGCGGTCGCAGCCAACATTTTGACAAATTTGCCAGAATATTTCCGTCCTTTAGTTATGGCTTTAGAAAACAGTGTAACTGAGTTAACCACTGATTTAGTAAAATGAGATCTATTTTACCGGCATACCCGGACCAAGCGGTCGCAGCCAACATTTTGACAAATTTGCCAGAATATTTCCGTCCTTTAGTTATGGCTTTAGAAAACAGTGTAACTGAGTTAACCACTGATTTAGTTTGTGAAAAATTACAAATTGAATATAGTAAAATGGTGCCATCATCGCAAAACGCTTTAGCAGCAATGACTGGAACTAAAAATGTTTCAAATCGCTTCAGCGGTTCTTGCAATATTTGTAAAAAGTTTGGTCATAAAGCCAAAGTTTGTAGATTTAAAAAATCGAAAGGAAGTGATCCTCCTAAATTTAAGAAAAATAGTTCAACGAATGATAGTGGTGGAATGCAACCACATATAAAAGAAGCTTGGGTTGTCACAACATCGAATACTAATAAATTGGAACCGTGGATTATAGACTCGGGGAGTAGTCGACATATGACACCCCATCGTGAGTATTTCAAAGAATATAAAGGGTTACCACCGTCCGCTGTTAAAACAGGTGGAACTATAATTCAAAGTGTAGGTGAAGGATCAGTGCAAATTAACATTACACGTGATAATCAAGTAGTTGAACTAACCGTAAATAATGTCTTACATGTTCCAGATTTGGGTGCAAATTTAATTTCGGTTAAATATCTGGCTTGTAATAATGGTATAATTACCATATGTGATGCTAACGATTGTAAATTAATCCATAAAGCGTCTGGTGAAATTGTAGCTACAGGTACAGCGCATGGTTCTGAATTATATTATTTGGACACTTTAAAGGATTCTGCATATACCTCTACGTCAGGTGAATCGATTATGCTCTGGCACCGTCGTTTAGCACATTTAAGTTTTGCAGGCCTAAACCGTTTAAAAGAGATGGTCAATGAACTTAATTATATAGACAATAGTGAATTGTGTGTGTCGTGTATAAAAGGAAAACAACAACGCATTAGTTTACCTAAAAAAAGAGTGCATCGTGCAAAAGATAAATTAGAACTAATTCATTCGGATTTATGTGGACCTATGAATGTTACATCTTTAGGTGGTGCTCGTTATGTATTCACACTAATAGATGATTTTTCACGAATGACTTTTGTCTCATTTTGAAAACTAAAAATGAAGTGTATGTAAAATTCGTAGACTTTGTAAAGTATATTGAAAAACAAACAGGTAAAACACTTAAGGCATTACGTTCTGATCGAGGTGGCGAATATATGAATTCGGACATGAAAGAATTTTTCCGAATAAATGGAATTCATCATGAATTAACAATTGCATATACCCCAGAACAAAATGGAGTAGCCGAAAGATGTAATCGTACATTAATGGAACGTGCTCGATCAATGCTCATTGATGCAAATTTAGACAAATCATTTTGGGCTGAAGCAGTGTGTGTAGCAAATTATTGTAAAAATCGAAGTCCAACAATTGCAGTACCAGGAAAAACTCCGTACGAAGCATGGACAGGTGAGAAGCCAAATCTAACTTTTATGAGAACATTTGGTTGTAGAGGTTTTGTACACATACCGAAAGAACGCCGTTCAAAATTAGATGACAAGTCATCCGAGATGATATTTGTGGGTTATAGTACAACAAGTAAAGGTTACCGGTTGTATGATCCTGTATCATCTAAAATAACTGAAGCCCGTGATGTCATTTTTATCGAAGAACAAGTAATGAAGCAAGAAGAAGAATCAAAATTCTTCAATGACGAAGACTACATGCCAATAGTTGTTCCTGTTCCATTGAAAGAAACTGTTGACTGTGAAAATCAAGATGCCAATTCAATACCAGAACTTCGCAGGAGTACTCGACAAACGAAGTTACCTCAACATTTTCAAGAATATGAAGTTAGCATGCCCAATCTTCAGCAAGCTAATGTTAGTTTTAAAGCCGAAAGCCCAGCCGAACAAAAAAAAATTAATGCAGAAAATGTACCATTAAATTACAATGAAGCTCTTGCATGTAACAAAGCCAACAAATGGAAAGGGGCAATCAATATAGAATTAGATGCGCATCAAAGAAATAAAACCTGGACTATAGTAGAATTGCCAGAAAATCGTAAACCAATTAAATGCAAATGGGTTTTAAACTTAAATGCAATGCAGATGGCTCAATTGAAAGATATAAAGCTCGTTTAGTAGCTAAGGGTTATTCTCAACAAGAAGGATTGACTACAATGAAACGTTTTCTCAGTCGTAAGATTTGAAACCCTCAGAATCTTATTAGCATTTGCTACGCTAAATAACTGGGAAATTCATCATGTTGATGCAGTTGCAGCATTTATCCAGGGATCGATAAATGAAGAAATTTATATGGAGGTTCCAGAAGGCTTAGAAGTCGAAAAAGAAAGGGAGAAAAGCAGTTTGTTTGTCGACTTCACAAGGCGATAAATGGTTTGAAACAGTCCAGTCGTGCATGGTATTTCAAACTGGATAGTAACTTAAAAGAAAACAACTTTAAGTGCTCATGTTTTGATGCCTGTGTGTACTATAAATTTGTGAGTAACGATTTAATGATTGTCTCAATTTATGTAGATGATTTGATATTATTTTCAAGTAATACTGAATTGTTAAATTTGTTCAAGAGTTTATTAATGCAAAACTTTGAAATGAAAAATCTTGGAGAATTGCATTATTGTTTGGGAATTGAAATAAAAAGAGACCGTTTGAAAGGTGTTATGACACTTAACCAAGTTAATTATGTTGAAAATATGCTATATAAATTTAAAATGCATGATTGTAATCCAGTGTCGACCCCCTTTGACATAAATAAGAAATTAAGTAAAGTCTCTCAAGGAGAAGAGTCGCCAATGGTAAAAACAATGTACCAAAGTGCAATAGGAAAGTTACTTTATGCATCAAAGGGAACACGTCCTGATATTACGCAAGCGGTAGGAGTTCTTTCTCAATATTGTACCAATCCGGGAAGTACACATTGGACCGCTGCAAAACGGATGATGCGCTATTTAAGAGGATCGACAAATTCAATCCTAACTTATTCTAAAGAAGGAAATTCTCAAATAATTGGATATACTGATGCAGATTTTGCTAGATGCCAAGATGACCGTAAGTCAACAACAGGTTTTGTATTTCTGCTTGCAGGTGCTGCTATTACCTAGCAAAGTAAAAAGCAACCAACTGTTGCCACTTCAACAACAGAAGCAGAATATATGGCTCTTAACTTAGCAGCTAAAAAAGCCATTTGGCTAAGAAAATTAGTAAAGGAACTTCGACTAGTACAAAATGATAATCCAATCACTATATACAGTGACAACAAAGGTGCAATTGACCTTAGCAAAAATAATGTGTTTTATGCTCGCACAAAACACATAGATGTTCAGCATCATTTTGTACGAGAAGCAGTTGAAACAAATGAAATAAAAATCCTCAAAATCGACACAAAAGAAATGATTGCCGATTCAATGACGAAGTGTTTGCATACCGAAAAATTTGTTTGGTGTGCAAACCAAATGGGTGTAAATATTTAAATTAAAATTTTGTACGCTTATAATTCTTAAATCGGTAGGAGTGTAAATATTTAGATTTAAGTTTAAGCGTTTTGTATTAATGTTTTAGTATTAGATTGCTAGATGGCGTCTCTGTAGATTTTTGTTCGTAGTAGGGGATATACTGTTTGTAACTGACTTGAATAAAAACTTGATGAAACACGTTGTCTGCACTATTACTAAATAATATCAATATGCTGCTGTACTAAAGTTGCAGCAATGTTGATCAATGGAAACATGTCTCGTCTAAACAAAATCCGGCAGATGTTTATCTCGCGGTATTTTGCCAAATCAATTAGATAACTTAGATCGGTGGTGGTTTGGACCTCAATTCTTAATAAAAAATGAAACAGACATTAACACTCCATTTATAGATTTACCGAATGATTTGCCAGATATAAAATTACACTCGATCTCATTAATTACTACAAAAATGCTTTCGATGTTTGAATACTTACAAAAATTCTCGTCTTTAAAAGAAAATATGTCGAATATTGGGCTATTGCTTACGATTCGTAAATAACATTAGATTTAAGGAAAACAAGTGTATTGGAATTCTTACTCCTAGAGAAATTGATCGCGGTGAAAAATTTTTAATTAGAAAAAAATTCTGCATTTTACAACGAAATTGAACAATTGAAACAATCAAAAACGATAAAGAAAAACTGCGCAATAATGTCCCTAGATAAAGATAATTTATTACGCGTGGGGGAGGTTAGATAATTCTGATCTATCATTTGACGCTAATCATCAAATAATTTTACCAAAAAATAATATTGCAAATTTGATTATAAGCGAAGAACATAATCGATTATTACATGCGGGACAATTAACAGTTTTAACTCTCTAAGACAGAAATTCTGGCCCATCTCTGGTAGAAGTCAAGTAAAAAAACTTTTAAGAAAATGCGTTAAATGCTTTTTAATTAAACCCAATTCAGCAGAACAAATAATGGGTAATTTACCTAAACACCGTGTTACCTCTGCAAGACCATTTATTTATTGTGGTGTAGATTACGCCGGTCCACTGATGTTAAAAGAAGGCAAGCGTCGTAATCAAAGTTTAATTAAATCATATGCAGCATTATTTATATGTATGTCTACAAAGGCTGTACATATCGAATTAGTTAAGCATTTAAGTACTACCTCATTTTTAAACGCGCTAATAAGATGTATATCACCTAGGGGACACGTTTCTGATTTTTATTCTGACAATGGAACAATTTTTGTTGGAGCTCAACGAGAGCTTTCAAAGTTTTTAAGAGATCGTCTCTTTCAAGCAAAAATTATTTTACCTTTAACCGATGATAAAATCAATTGGCATTTTATACCGCCAAAAGCGCCTCATCAAGGTGGCCTGTGGGAGTCAAGTATTAAAATCATGAAAAATCATTTGAAACGTATAATTGGTAATTCAAACTTAAATTTTGAAGAGATGTATACGGTCTTAACTCGAATTGAAGCGTGCATTAATTCCCGTCCTATATGTCCTCTGAGCAATGATCCACTAGATTTGAACCCTCTATGTCCAAGTCATTTCCTTATTGGAGACGTTATTACGGCACCCGTAGAAGGAGATGTAACACATTTAAAGATGAATACATTATCACGATGGCAACTCATAGAACGTTTACGTCAGCATTATTGGAAACGTTGGCAACATGAATACCTCAACCAACTACAGCAGAGATCCAAATGGCAAAAGGTTCTAGACAACATAAAGGTTGGCGAAATGATCGTAATTAAAGAAAACAATCTTCCTCCTCTTCAGTGGCTACATGGAAGAGTAGTTGAACTACATAGTGAAAGTGATGGAAAGGTGCGTGTAGTTACCATTAAAACAAAAAATGGATTAATAAAACGTGCAATTAACAAAGTTTGCGTATTGCCGCTAGATTTAAACGATAATTAAGTTTGGTTTTAATCAAATTTTACAAATTCATCTCATTAGGTAGTAATAGTTAGTAGTGTATAGTACTTAGACTATTTTACTTATTTATATTTTAATAATTAAATTAAGTAACATATATCGATTAATCATTATGTATATATGTATGATTTTATTTTGAAAGAATGGAACCTTTCAAAGGAGGCCGGCATGTTGAGGCACACCCTCTGACTGTACTCAAACAACCCCCTCTTAAGGGTAACGTTTGGTAAACGCTTTAACTTAAAGATATATTGTAATTAGCAGTCGAGTAGTAAGCTCTGAATCGAAATAAACGACAAGAGAAAATATCATAATAGTTTTATTCAAACTATTCAACAATGTCCGAGAATGATAAGCCTCTTTTATGACATAACGCACAGACAAATATTTACATCAGGTTCTAGTGAAGATTGCTCAAGTGTTTCATTACAGTTTTTCGATTCTACTAAAATCAACAAATACAAAACCAGTAATAAAAAATAATATAAAGATAATACACGTACTTAAATTGATGTATATCAATTAGAAAACAAAGGTGCTATTCATGAAATGCTAATCTAAAACAGAGAGAATATTATGGTTTTAACCAATGATTTCACGTGGTAAAATGGAAAGTATTTTGATATTATGAGAAAATCATCTAAAATTACAGGCACAAGCGCTATCTCTTGACAACATTTTTTACTACGATTTACATTACTCTTATGGGCAATAATAAACGTTCATTAATAACAGTTGCATTTTACTTTTAGAATATTCTCAAAAGACGCGTCGCGTAGATAGCAATATCTCAAACATGTTACAAGCACCAACAAATTGAGCCACTGGTTTTGTCTTAATTACAATAAGAAATTTGTCACTCACAACGTCGACTATTTGTTTATTTTTAAACAAATTGCAAACTTTGCGCGCTTAATTATTAACAGTCATGTTAATAAAAGATTGATTTATACTTGGCATGAATTTGAAGGTAAACCATTACGTTATACGCGATTTTAACTAACGTTACGCCTTATGGTAAAATAACATGTAAGTTTGCCCCTTAATTAATTTAATTTATCTATTTGTATTACACACTAATGAAAGGTACGTAACAATATCTGGACCAACATTTCATGAACATATTACTCGCATATTCTTTCAAATAAACAGATTAATTAATTATATTCCATTTAGCACACATTAAAATACTACTCAAAATTTATTAAAACTTTATAGTAAAGTAAACAATAAAAAACTAAGTCCATTAAGAGGTTTTTAACTTGGCAATGAAGGCACATCTTTATTCCAATGCTCCCAAGTTTGAATTTGGTTAAACAACGCCCTGCCGGGACTTTCCGTTGGGCAACATTGACAATGGCCCAGTAAAACGTAATCTTCATCTATTTCACCAATTTCAACTCCGTGCTTGATCAATGCTTTAGCTTGGCTTAAAGCAGCTTCATTAGGAATAATATTCATGAAACAACCGATAAAAGAAATCCCTATACCAAACTGGTTATAACCTAAAGTATGAGCACCAACTGCTCCCCATCCTCTACCTTCATAAACATTTCCATCGCATCCAATAAGGAAGTTATAAGCAATATCGTTCCACTTCCTGCTTTGTATGTGGAATGTTTGAATTAATCGAACTAGGTGTGCATTATCTACCTCGGTTATTGCACTCTTAGATGCTGTGTGAGCTGTAATTTGGAAGACATTAAGATTAATGTATTAAATAAATATTGTATAACCTACAAATAATTACAAGCTTAACTGGACCTGTTAAACGATCTATTTTTCCAGCAGGAGACTGCGCACACCAGTCTGATCGGTTAATAATATTTAAATTTATTGAAGGAGTGATTTCTACGACATTAATTCGAAATGAATGTGAAATGTATTTAGCTAATACTTACGTTCCGTATCTGTTATAAAAATGTTGTTTGTTACACTATTTCGAACAATGGTCTGTACAGTTTCTTCTATTTCCACAGGCCGATAAATTTTTCTAATGTCTCCAATATGTACATTTTTGCAGTTATTCAGTTTTACGTTTGTGAGTCTATCTTCTAGGTTGACTAGATCTTTGACGTACTAAGGAAATAAAACAGAAAATTATTACTAAACGTTGTTAATAAAGTAATTATTAGTACAAGGTGAAAATGAACAAAAGTTTAGACGCTGCTGTTTCTCAATGATATTTATATATTAGGATTGACATTTTCAAAAAACACCTCGTTGAAAGAAGGAGTCGGCTTAGGATTGCAAAAGAAACATTTTTGAGCAAACTTTAATTTCCACAATGTCATACGAACTGCAATTAACACCTGCAGACACGTGTTTCCCTTATCTGGAACTGCATTATTACAAAAAGAATGTATTTTATTTGAAATCAAATTATAAGTAAACCAAAAGTCATACCACTAGGTAAACTCTCAGCATATTGCGGATATTGCAATTCGGTATTTAAGAAAATAAATTCAATTAACTTCTATACTAAAAATGAGACATTAATAAAATGCGCGATTTGTAACTTTAAAATAAAATTTCAGCTACAATCCTTTTTTCTGTATACAAAATTTTGTAATACATGCTTAATGCACTAACCTTATTTACATTAGGTAATTTACATTACGATAACTTCTATAACATGGGTTTCATTCAATGTTCTTTGTTTGTTGATAACTTTAAAGCTTGCTTTCCATACCCTTCATATTTATTTTCCATTAGTCTTCATTTATTAATTACTTTGTGTTGCACTTTATTTATTATTGTCCGTTGGTTTTATTTCCATTGATATGTACGATGCGCGGGCTTAAGATATATAGCTGGCTTAATAATACTTTTAATATAAAATTAGAAAACCATCTTTTAAAAGGTTAACAAAACTTTAACACATTCATTGTTTGATGTACCATCTTGACTTTACACCCACCATTGTTCACTACTCAAAACCGTATTTCTCTCACTTTTACTTCGTTTTAGCACGTACACCTATCGGTTTATCTTCATAGTATACAATACACAAGTTTATCCTAATGCTATACAATACACATCGTTACAAATTCATACATTACAACAACCTTGCGATCACTGCATAAATCTCTCGGTTAAATTGAAATAAAATATGAAATACTGTTTTAAATGTTTCGAATAAAACAAAACTGTGTTTTAACTTTGCAAATATCTTATCAACTCAACTAATCAAATATTCCTTATCTCTAACGGTTTAGATTAATAAAAATGTATAATTATTAAAATATATACACAGACAAATATGTTTGCAACAAATTTTCTGACACTTTTATTCTTCACCATTAATAAAAGTATATATTAGACTTAGGTAGATGAAATTTTCCTCTTATTTTATCATATCAATAATTTTTAATTGATTGGTTGTCTCATTTATTACTCTGTTTATTATATAAGGCCCTATAAATGGATCCATTAATTTTGCACATAAATTTTATTCCTACTTCCTTCTCTTAAATTTTCTATTATTACTACATCGGTTTCTTTAAATCTTGTTCTCTTTTTATTCTTCTGTTCATTTTTCCTCATTACTTCTCAAATATATTTCAACACTTTCCTCGCTTTCCCAAATTTTAATTCAATTTCTTTTTCAATAATCATTTCGTATGTGTGTACCTTTACACAACTTTTCTCTTATTATTCACCATTACTTTCTTCATAAACATCTTCTTATTCTTGAATTATTCACTCTAATGGGATGGGATTTCTAATGCAAATTGTGACTGTGGAAACGAACTAGAGACCGTTGCACATATTGTGGAAGATTGTGAATTAGTAAAGTTTAAAAGAGGTTTGTAAACATTCATAATTTATCGGACGAAGCTGTATTATGGCTTACTAATTTGAAATACATCTGAAGTTAAGCAATATTTTATGTTTTCTGTCCTGATTATTCGTTTTCCATTATTTTGTTTGTATTTCTTTAACCTACTATTTTTTCGTCATTGTCGTGACTGGCGCTTAGACCGGTTCATTATATGTCGCCATGCAATGGCTGTGTTGTTATATTTTATGTTCTTATTTACTTTCTATAATGTTCAGACATTTAATCAATATTATTACATATAAATACTAAGGTGGCTTAGCATGTTTAGGTTTTAATGGTTTTCCTAAACCTTGAAGCAAATGCTTTACGAAGACGAACCAATCCACAATTGCACACGCGTTTGTCACCACACTATACAGGTTTATACTGATCTTCTGGGACACCATTCATAATAAAATACATATACAATACAATAATAAAAATGTACCATACGAATAAATAAATGAATGTGTTTTTGAAAATCGGACTCTAGATTTGGTTGGGCAGCAAGGTTTCTTCCTTTCTGTTGAAATTTTCCGATGTTTGTAGATCTGATGACTTCTCTAACTAATCTGCTGTGATAACAATTAACCGTTGATAGCAACGTGCAGCGCTCGAATAGTATCTTGTCGTCCCCATTGCCAAGCGCATGTTCTGCTACCGCTAACTTTTCGGTGTGTCCCAGTGTAGTTGCAGTTTGCTCGATGTTTTTTGAGCGTCGCGTCGTTCCAATCGATCCCTTGGTGGTTCATATATATACTTTGTCACAAGAACTGTTCTGATGGTCTTCTTGGTTGATTTGAAGATAGTTTTGATGTATCTTTTTAGAATTTTTCCTGTGCGGTCTGTAACTTTCGATATGTATGGAAGATATGCTTGGAGATAATGGGTTGACTCTCGGATTCTGGTGTTCCCGATCTTTTAGTTTAATTCCTGTTGTACCGTCCACTTCAGGCGCAACTTTAATACCTAAATTAGAGTTGCGCCTGAAGAATCGCTGGTTCACAAATCTTTTGACTGTGTTTAGATTTTCTGTACACTGAGTGGTATATTATATCTCCTCGTGTGCTGGTATCTAAGAAAGCCAGTTGTTGTTCATCTTCTATCTTCATGGTGAACTGGATATTAGAGTGTTAAGTTTCTGTATACCGTGTTTTCAAACGACAAATGTATCATCTACGTAACGAAACCATGTATCTGGTTTTTATTCCGCTGTCTCGATGGGTTTCTTTTCAAAATTCTCCATGAAGAAATTGGTAATAACACTTTTTGGCAATAGCGCTCATAATTTTCTTTCCGATTTCTATTATAAATTAGGTTCATTGGAACATATCATCAAGATTTATAATCAATAAAGGTAACTATAAAAGAAAAATATGACATTAGCGGAAAACCCGATATCTTTATATAAGTTAAGAAAAATAACTCTAAAGCGGACAATCATGATTCGCCAAACATTTGCAATTTTTTAAATACTCAATTTTAGTAGTTAATGCATTAATACAAATTTTAAAGTATATCTTCAATTATTAATTAATGGGAAAGAGGTACACAAGTGATACAAGAAGAACAAGTATTCTTTGAGATTGACGTGTTCATGGTGCAAAGAAATCCCATTCAAAAAAGTAAAAAAAAATGGTTGTAGTTCAAATAAGAGTTATAGAAAATATAATTTAGAACAACTTGTTTACATAACTTTTTTGACATAGTAGTAATCACGAGAGCTCGAGTGTGATTCATCTAAAGAAGCAACAACTTCTAAGATTTAGTTATCTATCGCACTTTTGGGAATTATGTAGTAGAAAAAGACTGAAAATAATAACATGCCTGTCCATACTCTAAATGCAAGGTATGTCGGTTTAATACTGCTTTTAAGACTTGAGCCATACTCGAGTTCTCGTGATTCCTACTATATTTATCGTTCTTAAAGTTATTATTAATACAATAAATGTTACGCGATTACGATATCCCCGTTTGAGCAGTCTCCACCGTTACCATTCACACTTTTGATTGTGAAAAAACCAAGAACTATGATTTCAGTTTACGCGTTGCGAAGAAATTGGGTGTCTGAATCGAGCTGTGTAAGGTTGATTTCTGGCGCACTATTAAGATAATTTTCGTCATTTTCCCGTCCTGTGTGGGGTGTTATGAGAATCAATCACGCGCTATGCTGATGCCTTGTGACCATTAGTTCATTAGTCAACTTCCCCTTAGTACACTTTCCTGTTGAAGAGCTTTTACAAAAAAAATTATCGAACAAACCTGTTTTCCAGTTTTTTTCACAATCTCTATTACAATGAGTTAATTCCTAATTTTTTAGAGGTCGGGAAAACCTTCATTCCTAAGCGTAAAGACTTTCTCACGAGTAGAATGTTCTTCCCTATCTAGAACGGGTCACACCTAAAAATTAGAGATGGAGATTTCATTTCGTGATATAAATCAAACTTTTCTCACCTCGATATGGAGTATTGAGATGTAGTAATAAATTTGAATTTGAAAAATCGACTCCAACGTTAGGTAAGACAAATAAATGAGATGTAATAATTATTTTAAAATTGGTTCTGTAATTGTACAAGGACATAAACAAAATGTATGATTGAAATCCTTGTTAAACAATTTGAACTCAAAACGTTTTCAAATTAAAACCTCTATTACAGTAAAACCTCTAAATAGCGGTCACTAAAATTTGCTGCAAAACTGACCGGTATTTGCAGGTGACCGTTATTGGGAAGAAAAAAAAATATTTCTATGCGTTGTTTATTAAAATCTTTTAAGTATGGAACATAAAACGGTTCGCTATAGGGTAGTATACTGTGTGTCCCAGGAAATCTGAAGCATTGGGTTTAACATGGGGAATTTGGAAAGTCCGATTTATATGCCCCTAAAGTGTTTTAGGATATTTCCAGTATCAGAACACATTACAATGTGTACCAGAAAACGTTTTTTGTAAAAATGTATTAAATTCAACAAAACATATTAAAAATATTTCAAAAAATGTATCGCGTGATAAAAGGCTTTATTTAAATACATAGGTAAGAGCTGCGTTGTTGATGTTCGGCGTGGCTCAGTTGTCTTAACGCATTACCACTAATTTATCACCGGTTCTAACGAAGGATCAAATCCCCAGTCCGAAAATTCCTTTTTTTTTTAAGTTGGATTATTATTATTTTAAATGATCACCATTTAATTTAGGTCAATAACGAGATATTAGTTTAAATTTTTTTAATTGAACTGGCAATAGATTCATAACCGGTTGTACAAATAGTTTTAAATTTTTTGTGAGAAGGATTGGTGTTTAATTAAAATAATGATCCACCTACAAAAACCACACAAGAAGTGGTTAACAATGCTTGATAAATCATGAACCAAACCCAAGCTCATCTCTACGTTGGCTGTACAAGTTTAACTTTCTATAACGACTTGTCATCATACCGAAGAAATATATTCATTTATATCCTTATCGTGCAAGCGGCATTACTTTTCTCTGATTTGCTCTTGAAGAATTTAACTTTTGAACAATGGGTAAACAATATTGAAGAATTGTGTGAGAGAATAGTTTGTAAAATTGATAGCTGAACACCCTTAAATATTATTAAACGTTATCATCTGAATATTGCGTACAGTGTAAAAATGTCTCAAAGTGTAAACAAATTCAGCATTTCATATAACTGTAGATTAATGTCGATTTGATATTATTAAAATTTGCTTTGCTACAAATTACGACATGTTTTATTTACGTTTTCATGTTGAACTTCATTAAAAGATATTGGCAAAATGGCAACTTCATTTACTGATATGTATGTTTAGTTGCCTATACCAAAATCATTTATTAATAGAAAATCTTTTAGTAATAGGTGTCATTAACGATCAATTTTGTTTACATTAATATAAGACATAAACGCACGGTCGACGGAAAAGTTTTATTAATATCTCAATTAGTATTCCTTCACATTCACATACGAAAATTTTAAATTCATTTACAAACCCATAGTTTGGTGATTCACGTATACATGACTCACAAAGATATCTTCTATGTCGGCGCGGATAAAATGTCGCATTAGTTTTAATACCGAAATGTACACTGTGTTACGTTCGAGAATTTTAAGTGAAATTTTGCTCAAACAAAATTACGCTAAAGATCCTACACATGCATTTACAGAATTTTATAATTAAGTTATAATTCTAACCTTATTATGCAACGACAGATAAGTTATGTTGGTTTGAATGCCTACTTTTGGATACTTGTTCGTATTTGTCTTCACTGCTATTATACAACTAGGAAATTGTGCTTCCCTAGAGGATGTCGTAGTCGTGCAGTTCACATCGATTTAACACATAAGCTTTGTGATTTTCTTCAGGTTCGTAAACTATTTATTGAAAATTAACTCGAGCGTTATTTTTGTGTATTTGTACTGTTAACTGATAAATTTGATAAGTTACTGTAGCCCTACTTTGACTTTGTCGGTATTCGGAAGTATAACCCGACTTTACTTTTTCGACGCACACCGATTATATTTCTCGGAGGGTAATCATTTAAATTGTTTTAACTGACCCAACGTGGTCTCAATAATAATTAATATCAACTGCCTTGACCGTTTCTGTCCATGCCTTTATATAACTTCTGGAAACGCCAGTGTAGATCTTAACAATTTTTTAGTTTTTGAACAAACATGCGCGCTCTCAATGTTCAAAATTTGAACTAAAGGGTTTTCCAGAAGTAGCGCCGAATTTTAAGTTGGCACTATGGTTTCCCGCGAAGGTTGGTAGCCATGATGTTATGATTTTTGTTATCTATTATCATATCCGATTTGAGTTACCGACCCCCGTTACTAAGTTTTTGTTGTTTAGTGACTTTTAGCGATGGAACAGCTCTCAAAGAACAGCGTATATTTGGTGTTAAAGTTTTACAATTAGTGTAATGAAAGCGGGGCCCACGGCAACGGTTCGATGCTTCGTAATCGTCTAGGACGTAAGAGGCACCTAACGAATCTACTGTTCGAAAATTGGTCGCAAATTCGAAACCACGGGCCACTTTTGAACGACAGGCGGAGGATCGAAAATTTCAATACCGTTTCAGTGTGCGGCGAGTTTGGTGGCACATGCCAGATGATTTTCATACTTAAATCGGAGTATATTTGTTACATTTTCCAATAAAAATTTCAAATTGAGCGAAAATTGAGTTTTTATTGCCCTTAAATTCGGCGCTACTTGGAACACCCTTAATTTCAAGTTTCCTTTCTGTACTGGTGCAAACGAAGAATTTTCCCTATTAATTAAAAAAAAATAGCGTCTATTACTATTATTCTGTTAACAAAGTCGGCCATATTATCAAACATGGATGCTAACTTCATTTTCATTAATTGCAGTTGGGCGCAACTTTAAAACGTAATTCTGAACACGGGAATAAATTTCTCAGGTGCGATTATCCCTATTACACATATTCTTCGTCTGTTAAAATTAATTTTATCGAAGTTTCAGGAACAACGGTTTTCTTCGTTGAATGGATATTCTCCACATATCTCACATAAAAATGTTCCAAATGGGCAATGTTTTTCATCCACTACACATTATCTTCACTTCACAAGCGTTTTTAAGGGCTGCACCACTATTATTTGGGAGATTCCTACTAACACCTACGTAGGACGTAGAGGTATTCACGGCAAATGTAAATATTACAATTACATACAGATTTAAGTATACATTTACTTTTAAGATCGCTAATAGACATGTCACATGTTTGTAGCTCAACAACGGTCACAAGTCTTAATTTTAAACTAATTATACTTCCTGTAGGGTGCTAAATAATTCATACCAGTATATTGTTGTTATCGTTATTTTGATTTACTAATTTTTTTGCTAATTTGTGTTGTTTTGTAAAGTAAAACGAACTTGTTACATCATCTTTTTAATTTTATTTTTGAATGACCCTACAAAGACTGAGCTGAACTTTTTTCGACTGAGCTGAGCAATCCGAGGCGTGAAATAGGTCACATCACAGGATACATAATTATTCAGTAATGTAAGTTGTTCAATTGAGGACCTTGTTTACAATTCTGCAACCTACATATTTGATACAGATAATTCACGTTATCACTTATCAGTTACTGATCTTTAAGAAGGTATAAAGGTAGTGATTTTATTTTTCTTTAAAAAAATGATAGGTTTCAGAACAAGCAAAATGTTCGATTTAGGAGTAAACCATCAGCACTCGCTTATGTTTGCATAAACGTAATAAAATCAAAAGTTATTATAGGATTCGACATCAGTTTCAATAAGATAAAAAAGAAATACATAGCAACTAGTGTCATTCTCGAACATCCTTCAATCGTCTATCGCTGTTGTAAGGATTGCCAAGTGCTTCCCTTTTCTTATTAGAACTGACTCTGTGGCGTATCACTATGTATTCTAATCTCGAGTGAACATGTAGATGTACTGCACTGCATGCCGATAAGCAGATTTTAAAGTGATACCGAATACGAATACTGATAACTTTTTAGGAAGTATCACCGGTACTAATATAAGCCTGGTATTGCACTAGTGTGAAACACACCTACTAATGACAAATAATTATTGCAATCTATAACAAAAAGTGAAGAAAGAAGCTAATGTTTGACTGATTACCTAATCATTAAAAATTATACTGTTCCTGCACAGTTAAGATCCATAATAGATATACATTTTTAATATTGTGATAGCATGATGTAATAGTCATACTTACATCATTTACTATTAGTTCTTGATGACGAGAGATTTCACTACATTCGCTTTTCGTATCTTCAGTTATTTCTGAACTTTCTTCGAACGTTTCCGCTTTCTCGTTGTCTGGATTGGCCTTCATAAGCCACTTTGAACATTTTTCCGCAATAAAATCATCGCTTTTACAATTGTCATTGTCTTCAAAACACACGATATTTTTATTTTCGCCCATGTCAAAGACACTTTGTTTTATATTCGGGGAATCACAACACTATAAATAACTCCAAGGACGCCAATTTTAAACCACTACAGTCGCTAGTTTTACTTGTTTGTTTACGTTGACTCGAAGTGCAACTGTTTTTGTCATCATATCGAAGTTATCAGTTTCCTTATGATAAAGTTTTATTGTGAGCATTTGTGAGTGGGTTAAAAAGTCTAGGTCCGTACTCGTATTTTTTTTTAATTTAGCATCATGAGCAAAGCACACATTTATATTTGAGTTATGATCAATTCTGAATGTACAGAAAAGTGTTTAAATAGTGTAAGATCTCGAATATTTATTTATATGCGTTTGCGTAATAGCCGTTGAACAATTATTTAGTACTGAAATCATTAATAACATACTCCTGCGAGGTACAGTTTCAAGAATGGGTGGGGGTGATACTTGTAGATTTTTTGCGCTAAAACGAATCAGATCTTGAAATTGCTCCAGAACGTCAGGTTTTTGTAGCTGAAATAGTCAAAAAATACCTATTTTAACTATGTTTCTAAATTTCTTTTTTCTACTACTAGCTGTGAAGTGGACAATTATTGCGTCTCCTAGCCAACTGAGAAGTTGAATTTCTCTATTAGTGGTTAATAATTTTTCTATTGTTGACCTAGGTTAATAATGGACAATTTCAAATTTTTGAGAATCTAAGAATAGTTGTTTAACAAAAACGAGTGAAACATAATTTTGTATATCCAGGAGATTATCTCTAACGTATTTGCTGCTTAAAATTACCTAACACGATAAAATTATTTAGAATAAAAAATGCCATTAGTTTAAAATTCGCGCCCCATCCCATAACCGCAAATACATAACCTGAATTTATTTATTTATTAAATATGATGGTAGAATCAGTTTTTCAGGTTTCCCAAAGGAGATTTAACCAGGCGAGTTAAGTTACATGAAGAATTTTAAGTAAATTACAAACATTTTGTTGTAGGTGTTTTGAATGGTTAACAGAATCTGGAAGGTCCGATCTGTTGCATAAAAATGTCGACTCTAAAAACTTAACGAGTATGTGGCGAACACTTGCCATTCCTAAATGAATTACAAGTGTCAATTTCTGAAACCCAATATTCAAATGATGCAAGGTATATTGGCGAAGCAATAAATGCCCGTTAACATCTCTAGCTATACCAAAACTACTCAAGCTTGCAGCTCAAATACTCTTAGGTAAAGAAAATTACGGAGGAACATTCTTAAATTGCAACGTGAAAAGAAAGCACTTCAATTGAAGTTAACATCTCCCAACGATTACTTCCCGAAAGCAGAGCACAAATTGTGACAGCCCAAGTGGACTTAAAAAATAAACCACTAAGAAGCAGGAGATAAATAGAGGAATACAAACAATTTTCACTAAAATTATATTTTACGAGCCCCAAAATGTTAATTTTAAAGTAGGTTTTAAATTTTTGCCAGCTCAAACTGCTACGTGATCATGGTTAGAGTTATATATAAAAAGTTAAACAACCCTTGTGCTACATCTTTACAAATACGATATGTAAAGGTGACAAATTGAAGTCGATAGTATTAGACTGCATAGAAAAGCTACAATTACAATGCGGTGCGAATGTTAGGGCAGTAGTAAAATTTTCTAAGCCTAATTAAAAGAATATATGTATCACCTGAAAACCAAACCTTCTCGTAAACGATAAGAAAATCTATTATTTCTACGATGTCTCCTATTTATTGAAGTCGGTGCAAAATAACTTGATTAAATACGATATAATCTTTAATAACAAAAAGCATCTTGGAAAGACATTAAAAATTTCTACATGTCAGACAAATCTAAACCGCTGCGATTGGCTCCTAAATCAACTAATTTACATATCACTCCGAATAATTTTCAGAAAATGAAGGTGAAATATGTCACACAAGTGTTTAGTGAATCAGTTGCAGTTGGTTTATCAACGTATGTAGCTTTTAATGCTTTTTGATTTATTTGCATTCCTGTGCTACTTGATTTTTACAAGAAAAATGTTTATTTTTATTTTTCGCTTAAATTTGGCTAGTAGTAGAAAAAATAGTATATACACCATGGTTGTGAAGTCCATTATTGCCTACGCACCTTATTTCTGGTGCTAAGGCAATAATGACAGACTTCACAACCTTGGTGTATAATATACTATTGAACACCAAATTTTTTTGTTTCAATTTTCTTCAATTGTATCGCATAGTACTACTGTTTGGCTTTAAAATCCATTTTCACCGGTTCTACCACGCTGACCTTACTTTAGTATTCTGTCTACACAGGGGTTATTGAGGTCGATAATTACGAATCCAACCAGTTAAAGCTAGATCAGAGAAAGACCCAACCTGCCACGGCAATATCGGGAAAATATCCGACTAATTAAGGCAAAATCAGAAGAAAATCCCACCAGTTATACTACTACTATGTGAAATTGTAAAAAAATTGAAACAAACAAATTCGGTTCTCAAAAGAAATTCATATAACTGGATAAAATGGTAATTTTTGAACAATTTTTTCTAAAATTTCAAATTTAATTTTTTCAAAATTAGAAAAAATATTGTTTTACACGTAACAAAACGTGATAAAAGATCACAATAACTTCTACCAGTTATATTCAGTTAATTCTGAAACATGTGTATTAGAGTTCCTTAAAAAATTTACGTTCTGACCAATTTCCTTTTCAAAGATATACATATTAGTAAAGTCAGCCAATACATGCAAAGCAGTTCCATTAATCTCTTTTGACAAAGAATGTAGGCAGCGCTTCTGCAAAGAAAAGAGGTTATAGATGCGAAAAGTGTGTTTAAATATTATATTTTTGATGAACCTTCTAACCCCTAAATGCTTATTAATAAAAAATCAAACTTTATTTCATATCTTTGTTTAGACTAGCGTCTAGGACTCATTATCCGCATAATTCTACAATGTTAATTATTATTTACGGTTTTATTATATCAAAAAATACCCTCACATTAAATTGCTCTGTTACCTGATGCGAAAAGATCAAGTCTCTACTAGATCTGGTTTTGACTGTGAAGAGGAACAAAGATGAATATATTTTAATATTAAAAGATAGTGTAACAAAGAGACAACGAGTTATGATTGAATACCACGATGCCCCCACGGCTGCGCATTATGGAAATGAACGAACGTATCAAAGGATAGCCAAGCGATACTATTTGACTGGTATGCGACGTTATATTAATGAATACATCAAAAACTGCCCTGATTGTCAACGTTATAAGGCAGTAAATCAAAAACCTGCCGGACTTGTGCAAACACCTGTTTCGCACAGCGATTTGAAAAGTATAGCCGTAGATATTTTTGGACCGCTCCCAGAAACTTCGAATGGTCATAAATGGATTCTGATTGTGGAAGACACCAGTACGAAATGGATAGAGCTTTTCGCTTTACAAACAGCCAGTGCAGAAGAATGCGCTCATAAACTGATCGAAGAAGTATTTCTACGTTATGGAGTTTCAAGGAAAATGATAAGCGACAATGGAGTACAATTTATTTCCTCTGTTATGCAACAAATATGTTACACACTTGGAATAACGCAGACGTTGAAGCCGTTATATCACCCTCAAGCGAATATGGTTGAACGGAAGAATAGAGACCTTAAACCAAGATTAGGTATCCTGGTGAATAGTAATCATGCATCATGGTCTAAATATCTAGCTGCAATACGTTTTTCAATGAACACTAGTATGATGATAATTCGTTGTGGATCGGTGTTGAAATAACGTTTGTATTGTTATCTCGTACGTTGCCACTTTTGTTTAAAA
Source organism: Abscondita cerata (assembly GCA_030710515.1). Classification (NCBI taxonomy): domain Eukaryota; kingdom Metazoa; phylum Arthropoda; class Insecta; order Coleoptera; family Lampyridae; genus Abscondita; species Abscondita cerata. Next base: position 555,941 of record JALBCR010000355.1, read on the forward strand.
TTACTTGCAGCGTTTTTTTCAAAACTCGACGAGATGCTTCGGAATCTTCCATCTTCTTCTGAACTGTGGAGATCAGCAATGAAATTTTACTTTAACACTGTATTTTATTAATTCTAATTCATAATAAAACTACTGTTTTTGTCCTTTTATATAAAATGTTTTTTTGCCCTTTTATGTCATATCCGATTTACAGTCACTTTGCGCGCAGTTTCTATTCGTTAATTTAAGTAGAAGGGACACGATAATGACTGTAATAATGTGTCAAAATGTTAATGTGTTGATGAGTGCAATTTATTAATAGCATCAATTGTTGTAAATAAATGATTTCTTTTTTGTTTATCTTTGACTGATTCTAAAGGTAAGATTGGAAAATAAACCCAATTTAAATTAAATATCATTCGTATGTTTCTGATCAAAATTGACTAGCACGTATTGTGAAGTTTATTAAATGAATTAAAAATACAAAATTGGACGCTAAGCGAAATTTGGGAACAATAGGTGAAAAACTATTGTACGTCACACAGTCTGCTAATGCCCACTTTCTGCCCTAGCGACAAAAAATACTAATATTACACAGAATTTATGAAGAAAAGAAAAGTTATATTTTAGTTTATCGAAGTTTGTATATAACCAGAAAATACTGTTGGTAATCATAGTTAAAGCACATCAGATAAATACACCTTATCGATGTATGCACCACCGTATGTAAGAAATTGGACGTCAATTTTTGGCGGCGATATGGAAACAGTTTGTAAGCGGCACATTTTTAACATTCGCGCTGTAGTAGCGCTAAATAAGATACCACAACTACTAGTAGTGCACAATTGTATACTGTATTCCATACATCAAAGTCAGGATAGGGCTATGCAATCCTTATGAGAGATTTCTTGCCGACGTTGCCGGTTCTCGGCGACAAGCGATGTTCTAAGTTTATGTATTTGGATTAAATCGGAGGTTCCCAACAAGTTTCTCAGCCGATGGTCGATCCCCGCGTTGAAAGATATCTACTTACAATAAATTACAAATTTTCGTAGTAATATTGCCGCAATTATATTTAAACAATATCTCATGAGTATTTATTTATTTAGGTACCCCAATAAATAAATAACAAGTGTTTCATTGCATTTTAAACACTTCCTATAATAACAATTTAAAGAGACCTATTTTCTGTAATTATGATGCATAATGGCATACAATTAAGGTATTTTGGTAATTAAGATATCTTATTAGGTGAAATAGAATTTTGAAAATATATGTTTTGTAGGTTTGGAACGTTAATTACTTAATTGCAATTTTACGATATATTTAATCTGCTTGCATATTTAAGTAGTTTCCCTATTCCTATCGCATCGGCGGTCATTGTGTTTACTTTTATTGTTCATTGTTGTTATTTTGTGGTTGTTACTTTGTGCCCCTAACTTCCAACGAGAAATGGCGCATATAATAGTTCAACGCAAACGTGGTCAGCACCTCATTTTGTCGGAGATGCAGATGATAATGAATCTTGTACATTGTCAGTTGAATCGCAACGGTAACGATTCACTATCAACTGTAATAAAATTAGTGTCCGAAATGAGTGGCGTTTCAGAAAACAATTCACAGAGTACGCAAGGAATATATGGCACCTGCTGGATTGCAACAACCGCAGGATAGGCCTAAGAATTGTAAAATTCGTTCATCTCGCAAAAATACTTACGATGAAGGCACTCGAAGTAATGTCCGTAGGATAGTGCACCAGTTTTTCGAGAAAATAAACCTCCGACTCTGAACTCCATATTAACTGTGGTAAATAATGTTGAGAATGTTTCTCATTTTGCACGGACTACATTATATCGTTTGTTACGCGATATGGATTTTGAATTCGTGAAGCGTGGCAGAAAAGCGATATTAATTGAAAAGTCAGAAATAGTTTCATGGCGTCATCGTTATTTATGCTCGATCTTGGGTAAATATAGGTCATAGTGTGTCGAAAGAATGGGTAGATAAATCCATACCATCTCACCGAGATGCATTTGTCCGCGGTTTATCAACCGGTTTAAAAGCTCCCGCAGCTCGTGGTCCTCGTTTTGTTCTGTTGCACGCAGGATGCGAAAACGGCTTCATTGATGAAGCAGAACTGACTTTTCTGGCAAAGAAAAACGCCGATGACTACCATGATGAAATGGATGGGGATATTTTTGAAAATTGGTTCGAAAATCATCTCGTTCCTAACTTGCCAGAAAAACTGTTGTGGTAATGGACCAATGCTTACCATAGCAGGAAATTAGAAAAGGTTCCTACCAACGCATCAAATAAACAGGAAATTCAGGCATGGCTTCGATCGAAAGATTTATATTTTGAAGAAAGTTATCTAAAAGCAGAACTGCTGGAAGTCGTCAGTGCCTACAAGCCAAAATGCGACAATAATTATGTAATAGAGAACATTGCAAAGCGGCACAACGTCAAAATTTTGCGGCTTCCACCCTACCACTGCGAACTCAACCCCATAGAAATGGTGTGGAGTGAAGTAAAAAGATATATCGCCGGACACAACACAACATTTAAACAAGACGAAGTAAGAAATTTAATTACAGAAGCATATTTAAGGATTACACCACAAAATGGAAAAATTATATTAAACACGTAATAACGACAGAAGCCGAAATGTGGAATGTGGACAATTTGCTGGACGATGTCGAACCGATTATTATAAATGTTAGCAATGATAGTGATACTGATACTGTTAGTGATGTTGATAGCAGTGACCACAATGAATAACAACAAAATATTTGTTTGCCCTATATATATATATATGTAAAAATTTAAAAGTTAAGCCTGTAAATAATTATATGTGTAATAAAACATATTTTTTGTCTTTTTATTATAAATACATGGATTTTTTGTTGTTATTATTATAATTAAAAAAATAGACTCTCAGCGAGGAATGGTTTTTAAAAAGGTAAAAACAAATTTAAACTAATAAGTAAATAATTTGTTTGAATACCGCTGACAAAAATGTGGTTAGTCGAGGAAAAGGCATTACTAAGTCATTAACTACCTGCTCGGGGCTCAGGAATACAAAAGAAGGATTTATTTATGATTGACAGGTTGTAAACATTTACAAATAGTTTTGTGCTGAAATATGGCTACATTGCTTTGCATTAAAGCCCGTACTGACTCTGATGTATGGAATACAGTATAGAAACAATGTATTAAATTGTTTGAATTCAAATTACAGCACCATCTGTCGTGTAGTAGTTTGACCAAAGTCTAATGCACTACCTTCTACTATCCATAATTATTTTACTTACTGCGCTACCTATTGTCAATACTTGGTACACAAAATGTCTTAAAAAAACGTTAATTTGTGTATCTGTACTAACACCTAACTCAATTGTGTTTTCAAATAGTGCCAACATACATATTTGAATGAATTATTTAATAAACTATGCATTTTAAGACAGCCAATTGGTCGTAATAAACAAGGATATTACTTATCGTTTTTAGGTTTATGTTAGAATTTGTTATCCAAAGTTTTGGTCAAAGAGTATAGCGTTTAAAGTTCGGAATTTGGTTTTTTACGCGCCACGTTTAAACAAATAAAAACTAAGTAAATAAATATGTTATATAAAACATTAAAGATTTTTGTCGGTAGACTCACTTCAATCGGAAAATGTGATTATTAAACGGTAGAAAATTTAAACAGTTGTGGTGATTTATGTCCCATTTCAGTTCGACCGCACACATCAGTCAAAGCAGCGTAAAGTTATAAACTACATGTGGTAGAGCAGTAATTATCTTTAAAGCAAACTTAGTTTGTTGTTTCTAAGCAGATTCGAAAGGGAACGGAAAAAAAACACGCGTTTACGTTTCGAAGAATCATCATAATACCATGTAGATCGTAGATCAAATATAACGCGCCTGTAATAACAAAATGAATGTCACTTCAATTCGTATCTTTGACGAATGTGCGCTGTAAAGGACGACGAATTTGGTACGCGGTGGCGGCGGCGACTAACACAAGACCTTTCTTTGTATATCGGCTCACTCTGTTTGTGTAACGATAAATGTTCACACAGATTCACAAATAAACACTCGAATTTCTAGAACATTACTATTTACTTATTTATGTATCTCTTTATTGCCTAAACTTCAATGTTTTCTATTTTTATAATGACTGTAACGCTTCGCCGATTGGTAGATTAACAACGCTGGTGGTCTCACACCTCGTAAACTCCTGGCAGGATACGCGAATACGACAGCTATGTGAGCAAGAAATATTTGAATTTCTTTTTTTTTATTGTTTTCTTTTTTCGAATTGATACCATAAATATTTCTTTAAACGAAATTGTACTTGATGAATTTATGTTCAAGACACGAAATCTTTTATATTTTTTCACGTTTGGGAGTTTTTCATCAATTTTTAATGTCGTTGTATTAGTTTAAGAGCAGGTGATAGAAATTAAAAATGGAGGTAGCACTGCCACACTCCCCGTTTTGTCGCTCCGTTAAAATTGCAAAGTTGCGAAATCCTTATTTTCCATTTCGATTACGTTATGTATTAACTATTTATGTTAGCAGTGACGAAACGCGTAATTTTTTGTAACTTTTGTGATAATTGCGGGCGAGCTAGTACAAAATGGTATTTTTACACTTCTTTTTTTCACTTTTTTCGTCGAATTAGAGGTTATAATACGAAAATGTTTTTTGTTTTAAACTATACTCATCAACATAATCTAAGGATATCAATTTTATTTGAAATTATGTATTTGAAAAACCTAGAAAAAAAAGCCGCTGGAAAATAAGCAGACGGAAAAAACCGCAGAAAGAAAAGCCTAAGAAAAAAAGCCGCTGAAATAAAGTCTCGAATAATAATTTAATGTATTTCTAACTTTAATTAAAGATACAATATCGTAATTGCATAAAGATAAAAATAGGTACTGTTATGATTCCTTTTTGGACACTTGTTGGATTAACAAACGCAGCTTTTTTTTCCGCGGCTTTTTATATCCCGGCTTTTTCACGGCTTTTATTCCGCCTTCAGTTCCAAACATCTGCTCTTGTTAATATCACGATCTTCCACTTCTGTTGCAGTAAACTGTTTTAACAATGGACGTCCATGATCTATACCTTCTTTGTTTACGGCGAACTCATTGGGTGCCGTTTTTTAATATAAACGTAGTAAAACAAAGGTCTGTACAACATGTACTTATGCGCTTAAAAGGTTATTAAAATATTCTTTTTCTAATCCCACCTTTAAAATACAAATTATCGTATATGTTGGTATGGTGCTAAGTAACCATTTAAATACACATTGACTAGATGTGACTTTGTGCGTTTTAGTCACAATACGAAGTTGGCAACAACGGATTTTAGTCACGGGTTGAACTTGGCTTCAAATTCATTATGTCACTTGTCAGTTTTTTAGGTTTAGTTTTAATTGTCAAAATTTTTCTAATGTCATTGAATCTATAGTTACCTTGTTAAGCTGAAGTAGAGTAATTTTCAAATTTTGGTATTTTTGTCTTCGTCGTAGAAAAAATATAGTATACAATTCGTTTTATAAATATCTCTAGGCATTCGCTTTTAGAGACTCGCTCCGTTAAGCTTCGCTCGTTCCACAATTTTGACATGTAAAGTGACATTTTTAGTAATCAAAGTAAGTGTTGAAACCATCTACTTTTCGTAACTAGTTAGGAAAAGTAGAAAATCAGTTGGTGTTTCTCAAACCATGTTTACTGTTTGAGGTTATATGGATAACATCCGTTTAGCTTTTTAAATTTATATATACAATATATACAATGGGAATATGTTAATATGATATTGAATTAAGCACGTTTACTCTGTTTTTGTCAAAATTAGAAAAATCACTTCACTCGAGTCCCACAATTATCACATTCGTTACAAAAATCATGCGTTTCTGTCACTGATTACATAAATAGCTTATTATAAAACTTGTTGCATAAAAATACTATTATGCACCAATGTACAGTAAAATGACCTTTATACACAAATTTCATAAACGTCATTTTATAGCCCATGGACATATTTATTCCCATGAGCTTATAATGAAACGTCAAACAACAAAATATGTAATTGAAATTAAAAAAAAAAAAAAAAAAAAAAAAAAAAAAAAAAAAAAAAAAATTAAAAAAAAGCTACGAAATAAGTGTCCGGTATATAGTTCCGGGTTCGACAATTTAAGATAAATTACAATTTTTTTGGAATTTAACCAAAATATTTTTTGCCGACTACTGTCTGGTACATTTTCAATTTGTGTAAGACAAGAAAAAACGCCGAGTATAGTTTTTATAAATCTCCAAAAAACTTGACGATCTAAGGTTGTTGACTACACTGAACGTTCTATTCTTTATGCTGAACAAGTTCTTGTTCCCGGCATGCTCCAGCTATCCCAAATATTGAAGCTACCTGTTTCAAGAAATTTTGGTTAAACACTTAAGGACTGAGGGCGAAAACATTAACATTGAAAAACTTGCATAACTTTTTATACCATACTAGCAAACCCGGCGAACTCCGTTTCGCCACCAGATGGCTTCGTTTTATGTAACATTTCGTTTGGTGATTAAAAGATGAAGAAGAATTTTTTTTGTTTATATTTGAAAAGGAAAATTTTATTTCATTTCACAACAGTAATGAATTCATTTCGATTACAAAAATGAAGTGTTATTTAGTTGAACTTCTCTAAGTAAATGAAAGTGAATCCAAAGTAAATACTGAATCGAAGCGTTATACGTGTCCGCAAATTATCCGTTTCATTGAAGTGCACTTTGGTAAACCACATTTTTGTTTTTGGTCTGACGTTAACACAAACAAAGCGGATGGTTTCCCAACTCGTGAACACGCAACGTATAACTGCCCATGTGAAAAACAATGATTTTCTAAATTTATCCCGCAAACACTAAGCGATTGGCCTTGATCACTTAAAATATTGGTTTGTAGTACATGCTATGTATCAGAGATGGCGCTGTATGTGAAAAAAGATTTTCCCGCTTTTCTGTTGACATTTTTCCTGAATTTTCTTTGCTATAAACCTCACGGAGCCCGAGACCTTTCCAACGAATGCAAACCCGTGGAAATCGGTTTGTGCGTTCTGGAGTTACAGCGTCAGGAAGGAAAACCCAACTTATTTTTATATAGTAAATAATAGATAATTTTTTTACAAAATTTTGATATAGTAGGCTTTGAAATAGTGTCAGAATATGTCGTCAAATTTTTATTTTTATTTGAGTCAAATTGTGTTCACAATGGCAAAAGTAGTGGAAGTACATAGATTAATCATTAAAAAATTTGTTGAGAATCCACAATGGTCAGTCGTTCGCATTGCAAAGGAGGCAAAAGTTTGCAGGCAAGTGGCAGCAAAAGTCATCAAGCGGTACAAGGAAGACTTTACCATACTATTGGAAACCAGGAAGTGGACGACTAGAGGTTTTCATTCACCAAAAAGGTTCAAAAGACAATATCTGCGATGGTTAAGAATCCGCTGATATCAAACCGGAAATTAGCTGCAGTCGACTTGTCAGAAAAGACAATTCGAAAAATAAAAAAAAAAAAAGAGTGGATTTAAGTCCTACAAAGTTCAAACAACTCCAGATCGTAATGCGGAGAAAACTTGAAGCAAAGAAACGAGTCAGAAAGTTGGAGCAGATTTTTTCCAAAAACGTCAATGTTTGCGTGATGGACGATGAGACTTACGTCCTCGCTGACTTTCTCAACTACCTGGTCAGGAGTTTTATGTTTCCTGTGGACGAGGAAATGTCTCCTAAGAAGTTTAGAACTAAATAAAGTCCAAGTTTCCAAAAAAATATCTTGTTTGGCAGGCGATTTGTAGCTGCGGTGAATGAAGCCAATCTTTCATAACAAATGGAACAATTAACTCCGATATTTACACGAAGGAGTGTCTCCAAAAAGATTGCGGCCTTTTCTGAGTAAACATAAGGTATCCACATTTTTTGGCCAGATTTAGCTTCGTGCCATTACAGTAAGCAGACAAAAAAATGGTACGAAGAGAATCATATCGATTTTGTACCCAGGGAGGCTAACCCACCAAATTGCCTTAAGCTTCGCCCAATTGAGCGGTACTGGGCTTTGGTGAAAAGAAGCTTGAAGACAGAAAAAAAGCCTACAAAATCGATTGAAAGTTTTAGAAAAATGTGGACCGTAGCGACCAAGAAAGTGTCGAACACCACTATAAAAGCCATGATGGAGACCATTCCCGACAAGCTCAAAATTTTTATTACGATAAGTCTGATTGATTTTTGTTTTCTCTTAATTTTTATATAATAAATAACCTATCCAAAACTAAATTTTTTTGAAAATTTATTTAGCGGTTTAAAAGTTATGCAAGTTTTTCAATGTTAATGTTTTTTTCGCCCTCAGTCCTTATATATTAAAATAAATTGATTTACTTTATTCATTAAATATATTTCATCAGGAGCTTGGTATGTAAAGGCTTCTATCTCTTCTCTGGTCAAAACTTTAGATTTTTGGGATTGAATACATCGGATTTCTCTTGAAAAATCCAAATAAGCTTGGGTAACTGCTTATACAGGGTGAATCACCACCAACGGATTTGAGATTTATAGCAAAACAGTAAAAGTTTTACAAGTTTTGCCTTTTTAGTAGCTTGCAGGTTGAGAAACTTTACATTTTAAAATTATTTTGAAATATACAGTATGTCCCAAAAAGTGTGGCGCATCAAAGTTATGTTTTTTCTTATGAAACATCCTGTATTTTATTGCGGTTTTTGATTGCCAGAGCGTCAGAGTTACGTCGATTTTTCTTAATATATGGAGTATATATGTTGTGGTTGGCTTTGATAGTGACCTTAAGCATGGATTAGTAAGACCACAACAAAGAAGGTTTTCTTTCTTTCGAAAAAATAAGCCAGAAGACTCTTTCCACAGTAACAGTTTGCGGTAGAATCCTTCCTTATATCGCACGTTAGTCATGCCACAAAAAATATTCAATTTTTGATGTTTGCACACGAAAGATAATAGCGAGCACAAGCTACCACAACTTTAGGCAACGCTAGACCACCTTTAATAATGGAGTTATGGACGTTTGAACCTGGAGGCACTAAGGCCCCCTCAGTCTCCCTCACAAAAAAATATCAAATTTTTTATGCCGGTACACCAAAGCGTTGATTGAAATATTGGTATTCAATCAACGACCAAAGCAAAACTAGCACAGGCTAAGACAACCTTAGCCCTCTAACAAAATATATAACTTTGCTCAATCGTAACCTCTCCACAGACCTCAATAAGCCTGTTTTTAAAGGTTTTAACTGTGTGCTAGCGTTCATTTTAGCTGTGCTAGCCTGTGGTCATGTTCAAACATAAAAAATTCTAAATTTTGTTATGTTCCGTTATTAAAGGTGTGCTAGCGTTGAGCAAAGTTGTGCTAGCTATTTCTTTTTCGTGTGAAAACGTCAAAAACCAAATTTGTTTGTGGGGAGTGGGAGGGTAGTGTTGAATTTTCAATGTATAGTGGTTATAGTTAGTGGAAAACAAATTATTATATTGTCTTCTTAAAATGTTTAAAACGCTTATACAGGGTGGTGCTTTTAAAAACGGGTCATAGGTTAATGCTTTTGTATCAAAATGAAGATAAAATTAGTTCGTATAGCTGTTGCTATTAGAATTTCACGTTGCTTTCAAAAATTTGTCAATAAAAATAAAAGTAAGTTTTGATATCAACATTCCTACGTTTTGACAATAAGGCTGAAAGGAAAGTCATTAATAAGCAAATAAAAAGCTTTATTACCAAGGACCAGCTTCGAATGATATTAGAACTAAATTAAATAGGAAAGTTATAATAAATAAACATCGAAAATTAATAATCTTTATTGATGAATTTTCAAAAACACCGTGTAATTCAGTTGATTTCTGGGCTATGCGTAATAATTTTAGCTGCGTTTTGATACCAAAATCATTTTTTGTCACTTGAAAGGGCGAGCAGGAATTTAAAAAACCAGTCCACAATGGTAAATCGCTATGACCCGTTTTCAAAAGCACCACCCTTATAATTATTTATAATTAAATTTTGTGCCAATGCGTATGTCAATGCGAAAGGCGGATGCAGACTTTTTGGATTGTTATTATATATATTTAATTTTTAAATTGGCCTGTACTAACTACTACAACTAACACCGTTCACCCCCGAACACATAAATTGATTGTCCACAGAAGCATTTTTAGCTATTTGTCCACAGAAGTATTTTCAGCGTTTTGTCCACAGTAACATTTTCGACGATTTGTTCACAGAAACATTTTCGGTGATTTGTTGACGGAAGCATTTTCGGCGTTTTGTTCTCAAAAATAGTTTCGGCGTTTTGTCAGCGGATTCAGTTGGAGTTAGGAAACGACCCCAGGTTACGATCGCTAATGCATCGATTACTACTTGTCGGCGTTTTGACAATATTCGGTGATTTGTCCAAAAAAGCATTTTCGGCGTTTGTCATTTTTCGACGTTGACAAATCCGGCGTTTTATTCATTCGGCGATTTGTCTAGACCCCCATCGAAGAATTGGAGCGTCGTCTCAAGCAAGGTAGTCGTAGGTAACCGTAGTTGCCAACGTTTCGCCACCTATCGTGTTTTTCTTTAACAGCATTACTTTTCAGCAATCGGACACTTCATTAAAGTTATATTCGTAAGACCATCATAAGAAATTTCAATCTCTTTTGTCTAAGTCACTCAGACCTTCTGTTCTAACCTTAACAAAATGTTATTAATTTATTCAATCATAAACTCAACTTCAAACAATGGTTTGTTCTTTCCAAAAAGGCTTCAATTTTGCTACCGCAAAATATTTTGAAATTTTGTATGGTACTTTTGGAGATGCACTTTGACCAATCTATATTTTTAGAAGAAAAACTGAAAATGTTTTAATCCGTTGTTCGGTGACAATAAAATCTTAACTAGCACCGCAAACCGCCAAATGTTATTTAAAAATAAACAAAAATAAAACTAATTGGACATTCACAAGAAAATATATTTAATGATGTGTCAGTTACACTTTTACGTTACTCACATCTGCTGTGGTCCTTTGAACGGAGAGACATGATCTACATGAATCATATAGTGTACAATATTTTAGGTAAAAATTTCTTGACGATGTGTTAAGTACTAAAACATTAAACGTCCAAAATATTCTCATTAATCACACGTGTTTGTCAAAAGAAAACTAAATAGAAAATTTTATTTAAATTAAGAACACGTGCAAAGGATTTTCTAAAATTTATAACCAAAGATGAGGAAAAAATGGTAAAGTGGGATTTAACTAATGGCGTTTAATGATATTTCCACACCACATTTATTAGATGAAAAGGCATATAACTGCACCACGCATAATTTGTCAGCTATTTTGTAAAGGATATTCCGTAGGAAGCAGCGAAGCAAAACGGTTAAAAATTACTCACGATTGTAGAGCATGACATATTTATTTACAACACCTTCCAACATGGGTACGCTAGAAATAATTAAATATTTTGTTTGCAGACCACACGCACAAACTTAAGAGAAAACGTGGCAATAACGTCGTGTTGAATTTTATTGCGTCGTTTGTAACACATCCAAAACAAAATATATAAATATCAATTTATTAGTTCCAAAATATGTTAACAGATACATTATTCGCATGGCCAAGCATTTTTTAATTTAATAATTTTACAAAGTTCTTTGATATGATTGACAAAAAATATTTAAATTTATATTTAAAAATATACTTACTATTAATTAAAAATGTAACATCGGTAAAATTAAATAAACAGAAATCGATTACGTATATAAACATGTAAGTTTGATTTTGATAAAGTTTAAGAAAAACTTCCTGTACATCCAATAATGTAATGTCTTTTAAGCTCTCGTGGAGCAATGAACATAAGTAAAATGTGACCAACAGCCGTCTTGTATAGTCGTATACCGTACTTAAGTATACACCTCTGATGAGCTCATAATAAGAGCGAAATGCTGCATCAGGTGTTCTTTTGTTGCGTGTGTACTTCTGTACAAGTTATCTTGGCTTTATCGGCAACGTGTGTTACAAGCATTAAAGCTATCGCTTAGATAGCGCTTTGCACTTTAACACACACATGCCGTTACAGTTCTGTTGGCATTTTCTTAATTGGTAGTGTTACTCAAAAGATAGCACAATTATTTAAAAAACTTCAAAACTCTTTACCGATAAATTTAACAAGAAAGTTTTGACAAATAATTGCATAGCTATGACAACAAACACAATTACGGCATATATTTCAACTAAGTGAAAAACGGTTATTCAAATAAATTTACATTTTTCGTCATCCAAAGATAGGCATGTTATACATTGTTGAGAAACTTTTTTATGCTCTATTCAATGACGTATAAATTCAATATGGCGGCCATAAGAAATAACAAAGTTGGCTAGGGTTGCAAAAAAACTAGAAGGTTTAGAAAAAATTCGTTGATACCATTGGATTGGCGGTAGTCGTTTATACAAAATTACCCAATTTCATCAAACTTGTTTACAATATGGCGAAAATATTTCAATTTTTCAAAAACCATAATTTTTAGTTTTTACTTGATATTTTGAACATCCCTGTAGATATTTTCAATTTTAGTACAGCATCGGATTGGACTCAGAATAACGCAACTTTTTTTTCCAGTTATCCAACATTGTATCTCTTACCGTTTCCGAAATTCCTATGTAGTTACTTTTAACTGGGACACCCAGTATATTCTTCATCGAATTTTATTCCCATACGTTGACATTTCCTTTTCCAATGCTTTAGAATCTTTTCTAAGCATATTTTAAATAACGTCGGGGATAAGCTGCATCCCTGCCAATGTTGAATGGTTGAGCTACATACTTTCCTAATTTGATTAGACTTGTTTGATCTTTGTACAGTTCTCTAATGGTATCTATGTAACGTTTCTTTATGCTACGCTTTCCAGAACTTGAAATAACCTGTGTAGTGTAGTGGTACCCTACTTGCTTATATGCTTTTTTCTAAATCGATGAATATTATATGTTTTCCTAGATTAATAGCTTTTCTTTTTTGTATTAGTTGCATTATCGTAAATATATTGTCTACCGTAAGCGTCCTGCTGTAAAGCCACTTTGGTCCTCTTCTATTATTATTTGCTGTTCTATTGTATTTTTTACTATTCGTCCGTACAGCCTTCCAGTAGTCGCCGGTAAGGTTATTCCTCTATACTTTTCCAGTGCCTTATTGATTCCTTTTTATGAATCGGTGTTAGGAATCTTTTTTCAATTTCGGTGAAATTTTGTTTTTATCTTTAAGGCATTTGTTGAAAATTAACTCTAGCTTCTTATATATTGTTTCTGATGGTGCAAGTTTTAAGAGCTCTATCGGAATACTTTCAGGACCAGGTGCTTTATTATTTTTCATTATTTTATAGTTTCTCTAATTTCTTTTATTGCTATTTTTCTATGATTTTATTTTCTCTCGGCTTATTTTCTTTACTTTTTATAGTTCTGTCATACAGCATGTTTGAGTAAAATTGATGGTGCTTTTGTATATCTATCATAATCATATTCATTGATTTATTATTTTTTGTCAGATTTTTAATTACATTTCAGGCTTCTCTGGCTTCCTAAACTCTGCAACATCATTCTTCCCAGATAGCGTTTTTGCATTTGTTACTTCTATATTTACTTCTTTGCTTTTTTCGTTGAATCTTCTCCTATATGTGTCGTGTGTCGTCAGCAAAATATTATATAACTTTTATTGTTTTTTATCTTTTCTTGTACTTTCTTGTTCCACCACTAACTTTTCTGCTATTTTGTTTTCTGTTCTATTTCCCCTAACACTTTATACGCTGCATTGTGTAGTACTTCATTTATTATCTCATATTCTTGTTTTGCTGTATCAGCTGTTTCTTTTTGTAGTTTTGTTGCTACTCTCAACTTATATAGAAAGGCTATTGATTGATCCTTTAGTAAATCTAAGTTATACTTTTTTCTTTTATTCGATCATTCTGATTTTCGTCGGTTTTTCCACTCTTGTATAGCAGATTTTGATCTCGTTCTTAAAAACAAATTACAAATTGTTTTTAAAACTTGAAATGGGTTTTTCGTCTAGGGCATATAGCCTATAGATATACTGCTATATCTTGAGTACACTTTCGTCGTTATATTTGAAGCATCTGAAAACAATTTATTACAATAATTACACTTTTTTTTATTTTGCAATACGAAGATTAAGTAAACATAATATTCTTAAATTAATACAAAAACTTAAATGGTTTGTTCTTATTATAAAAAATAGTGTACAACGACTTTTGAAAAGGATAAGGTAATTCGGAATTCTTTTTTGCTAGAGAAAGTATATTATAACAGGTGCGCCATCTAGACAGGACCTATTGAAATGTTTAATAACTCGGCCATTTTCAGCCGATTTTGACAAGTCAGCCAGATTCTGAAACGTCAGCCTATGCCATTTTAGACATGGATTGACTCACAGCAAAAAATCAGGTAGAAATTGTAGCGCTGTACATCGAAATCAATCGTTCAATTGTGAAAAATGTGCGTGCCTATCGTAAGAAATATGGGAGACATTCGGCACCTTCCGCCAAAACAATTCGTACTTTGGTGAAAAATTTCTTTGAACACGGGTCTGTAGCTACTAGCAAACCGAAGACTATTGAACAACTAAAAGCTAATATCAAAGCGGAAATTGCTGCTATTACGAAATGTTGTCAAATACAATGCGAAATGCCCAAAAAGGGCCGCTTTTTGTGTTTCTAATGAAGGCGGTCATTTGATCGATATTGTATTCTGAGTGAATTGTCAATAAATGGCATTCTATACCCTAAATAAATCTTGTTTATTTTCCAAAATCGGCTGAAAAATGGCGGAGTTATTAAACGATTCAATAGGTCTTGTCTAAATGGCGCACCCGTTATAGCATTGAAATAAGTTTAATAAATAATTATCGTACATTAGTGGTTCCTTTAGAAAAATGGTCAACAAAATGAACATAAGAAACTATTAAAACTATACGACCCTTAGCAAAGTTGGGTTCAATTTTTTATACCATCTTTTTATTGAACTATTAAGTACAGCAACATAAATTATTTATTTATTTATTATTTCATTTTCGATACTTTATGAAAAACGTCATTATCAATTAAAACTAGAAAGTGACACAAAAGTCAAAAATTTTAGAAAATATTAGTCATTGTCATTACAAATAATAATAATAATAATAATAATAATAATAATAATAATAATAATAATCATAATGTATTATCTTTCTACAGGTATACGCCTAATTACAGAAAAAAAATTTATTGTAAATAACCAAATTTTAATTCAAAAGAAAAACAGTTTGAAACTCATTTTAAAATCAAATTTTAAATTAACTTAAAGTGTAAAAAATACATCTTATGTTAAACCAAACAAATTCAATTATAACAATAATAATATCATTATGCTAATGAAGCTATAAACAAATCTGTATTCTGCCGAGTACAAATTTGTTTTATTCTATCAGTGCCATTGTAATCTAATAATGACAATCTTATACAATGACTACCGATGAATACAATGAATGTTAATTTATTTAAAAAATATTATTGTGTTAAATAGCTAAACTGCAAGATACGTCCCGATAGCGAACAGGAAAATTTTAAAGTTATCGACAGTGATGTACCCTTCGTTTTTTTTCCGTAACCCAACTTTTACTGTTACAAATTTCTCTCGATGTACAATGGGAGTAAAGAAATTCCCAAAGAACGAAAGTTCAGGCATAAACTTAGTTTTCTTAGCTTAAAATCCAAATGAGACAAACAAAACCATCTTCAATAATAAGAAAACCAACCCCAAATAGTCAAAGGAAAGGAACACCAACTGCAGCGTCTATTTAACCAACAGAAAAACACCAAAAACTGCACCAAAAATTGCAGTATCAGTATCGCTGATGATGACAGCTTAGCTGTTGAAACACGTGTCCGAGTAAAGTTTTTGGTGCAGTTTTTGGTGTTTTTCTGTTGGTTTTAACCCCAAATAGATTTTTAATAAATTTTATGAAGAAAGAAATTTTTTTCTTCTGCTGCTTGCTGAACTTAGGATACATTGATTTCAAAGTCGCCAAAAACTAAAATCAATTTATTTAATTTTTTTATGTAAATGAACAGCTGCAATATGGCAATGCTTACGTTAACTCAATCCTGTTTTATAGAGTCCTTTTTTTGTACAGCCGTAGTACTGTTTAGTATACGGTTTTTGCAAAGGTGCATAAGAGAGATTTTTGTAATATCTTTTCAAGTCGAATTAAACAAATATTTGAACCACACTTTAGAGCTTCGTACAAAAAAGACACAAGACAAGTTTTTTTTTAAATTATACACAGTGGTCCAACAAAAAGTTTGCACCTAGCTTTTCACTTTTTTTTTGTAATTGAACGCAAAAAAGCTCGGACACGTCGATTTTGCTTTTGAGGGGGACACATTTTAAACATATTTTTTGACCTGCGCCTTTAATCCTCTAGCGGGGGTGAGTAACAACCTTATAATTTTAAATGGAATGAGAAGTCGAGTGATATATTATTTGAAAGGGCACAAAATTGTCTTTCTAATGATAGTGCAGTCGTAGCTCTGCAGTTAAGTGCGTTAGCTGTTAAGCAGGCACCTCGGGTTCAATTCCCGGTGCAACATCGAATTTTTCGGCCGTACTCTTTCGCAAGGCAATGGCAAACCAGCGAGAGTATACTTGCCTAGTAAACCTGTCAACTAATAAGCCGTTCGGAATCGGCGTTAAACTGTAGGTCCCATGTGGCGTGCCGCCTTTTTGCTCATATGCTGCAGGGAGGTGCTGTCTGGCCAAAGCGGTGCCGACGTCGTTAAATGAATGAAGGTCGCTGTTGGTGCCGCTAAAACGATGAACATGCGCTTATGACGATGCGCGAA